>CAUOFW020003647.1:569838-586811 GCA_963454935.2 Ilex paraguariensis | reverse complement strand
AAAAAAAAAAAAAATTGCACGTATCGTGCGTTTCGTACCGATACGTATCGTATCGTAAAAACGTATCGTGTATCGGACGATACAACGCAAAAACGATACATAACTACGATCCGTATCGTTTTAGGGCTGTATCGTAACGTATCGTACGATACGTATCGTGTATCGTACGATACTAACAACTTTGGTCCTAACCATGGGGAGTGTAGTTCGGAAGTTGGTGAGGGATTGTTATCTGAGTTATTTCGTTTGTTGGTTTCAAAGCCTTTCTTGTATTTTGTTAACTATAGTCTTCCACTTTGTCTCCCTCCTTTTCCTTTGAAATCCCAGGAGAATTTGAGAGCATATTTTTCACAAAATACTAGCCTTCCACCAATTGCCTTGCATAATTCTTTCTTAGCAAGACTTTTTGTGAATGCTGACACTATTGAGTTGAACTTGAATGGGTAACATCTCTCCATGAAGACGAACATCATGCAAGACTTTTTTTAGGTAGCCCATGAAGACGAACAACTTTAAAGAAAAGTTTAGCAACATGGATAACATCATATGTCTTTGAACTAGGAACACAATGAGTCATTTTCGAATTTCAATCCACCACCACAAAGATAGAATCATGACCTCGAAGGGTTCTTGGCAACCCTACGACAAAATCCATACTTAAGTCTTGCCATGCTTCATGAGGAACATGTAATGACATGTACAAACTTGTATTTTTCTTCCTAACCTTTGATAGTTGACAAGTCCGACATCGAGAGACAACTTTGTGTACATCTCGCTTAAAACTTGGCCAATAATAATGGTCTTCAACCATGACAATGGTTTTATCTCTTCCAAAATTACTTGCTGCCCCTTTGGAATGTAGTTTCTGAATCACTTGTTCACGCATAGAGATGTGTTGGCCAAACAAAGACGAGGTCCTTTGAATAGATAACCACCATGCAAGGAAAAATCTGAATATGTTGTATGCTGTCCACCCATCAAATTAGTATATATATTGCAAAAATCCTTGCAAGATGGGTAGTCCATTTTAAGCAAATCAAAGCTATAGTCATTGAGGAAAGCATAATCACTATTTGACTTAATGCATCAATTGCTTTATTTTTAACACTTGCCTTATATTTGATCACAAAAGTATATTCTTGTAGAAAAGAGATCCACTTTCCTTGACGATGATTCAACTTCATTTGAGAATTGATATATTTAAGTGCTTCATGGTCAGAATATAATACAAATTCCATGGGAATGAGATAATGCTGCCAATAACGAAGTGCTTGCACCACTGCATAAAATTCTGTGTCATAAGTGGAGTACTTTTGTTTGGCCATATTCAACTTCTCACTAAAATAAGCAATAGGATAGCCTTCTTGACTAAGTGCGCCACCAATTGCCATAAGTGATGCGTCACATGCTACATTGAACACCTTTGAAAAATCTGGAAGTCGCAAAACTAGGGCTTCAGTCATTCGCTTCTTGATATTTTCAAAAGCTTGAGAGACTACGTTGGTCCAATTGAAGTGTTCCTTCTTCAGACAATTAGTGATTGGTGCCATGATGCTGCTGAGATTTCTAATAAAGCACCAGTAATATGTGGCCAGCCCATGAAAACTACGGACTTCATGTAAAGTGGAGGGAGTCGGCCACTCTTGAATAGCTTTCACCTTATTTGGATTAGCTTTCACACCTTTATAAGAAATAACAAAGCCCAAAAACATTGTTTTTGGACTCATAATGGAACATTTTTTCATGTTTATGTAGAGCTTGATGAAGAACTCTCATAACTTGTTGGAGATGAAAGAGGTGTTCCTCCGTGGTCTTACTATAGCTTAAAATATCATCAAAATAAACAACTAAAAATTGACCAATGAATGGTTGAAGTACCAGAGTCATAAAACGCATGAATGTACTAGGGGCATTGGAAGGACCAAATGACATAATTAGCCACTCATAGAGTTCATCTTTTGTCTTGAAAGCAGTCTTCCACCCATCTTCGGGTTTTATGCGTATTTGATGAAATCCATTCTTCAAATCCATCTTTGAATAGATAATAGAACCAACCATTATGTCTAGTAGATCATCAATGCAAGGCATAGAAAATCGATACTTGATAGTAATCTTGTTAACAACAGGACTATCAACAGAAATATGCCAAGTACTATCTTTCTTTGGTGTAAGCAAAGTGAGAACATCACATAGAGTTAAACTATGACGAATTGAACCCTTGGACAACAACTCATCCACTTGTCTTTTTAGCTCGGTATGCTCACTTGGATTCATGCAATATGCAGGGAGATTAGGCAATTGAGAGCCCAGTACAAAATTTATTGCGTGCTGGACACTATGCATGGGAGGGAGCTCATTAGGCAACTCTTCCGAAGCTACATCATAAAATTTGGACAACAGCTTTTGCACTTCAAAAGACATATTAGATTTAACACCAAGAAGAGATTTCTTCACTTCTTTAATCACTATATCATAAATAACAGTTGGACTTTTGCTTTCCACTTCAAATTGCTTCTTTGAAAGGATGTGAATAGGCCTTTGCTTGCCCTCAACAACAAACAAAGGCTTCGATTCTTCATATTTCTTTATATCATCATGTGGCATAGGCTTCAAAACAATCGTCTTCTATCCAAATAGAAAAGTGCAGGTGCTTTTTCTCCCACGATGCTTGACATCTCGATCATAGAGTCAAGGTCGGCCAAGAAGGATATGAGTGAGTTTCATAGGAATCACATCACATAATATGGAATCACTGTATTTTTCATAAGAAAAAGAAACGAGACATCGTTGAGTTGGGTAGAAAGGTTATCAATCCAAGCTACTTTGTAAAGTTTAAGGTATGGTTCCACTGAAAGTTTAAGACGTTCAATTGTGGATGCCGACACAAGGTTCATGCAGCTTCCACCATCAAAATAAGCTTTTTAGCATGATTTCCACAATGAACTAGCGTCGCCAATCTTCTTGCTCCACTTTAGGGGTAGCTAGACTACGTCTCACAACGGAAAGAAAAGAAGTTTCCTCTTTGTCTTCCTCCAAATCATCAACAACATATGCTCCATAATTAAATGAATTCTCTTCATTGATATCCTTGTTTGGTTGCTCTCCGTCCTCATCTTTCGCCCCAATATGTAGCTTGTTCTTCTTTGGACATTGATAAGCCATATGTCCCGGCTCACCACACTCAAAGCAAACAACACTCTTGTCTCTCCCGTTTGATTTACTAGTCATAATACCTTTGCCTTTAAGATCAACCATGTTTGAGGAAGATGCCTTTAATCCGCTTGATCGATTGAGTAGTTGATTAGGTGCTGTCCTTGAGCCACGGTTTGCATCATTAGGCCTCTTTATTGCTGTCTCTCTGGCTTGAAACCCCACTTTTCTAATAGGTGGGTATCTCAAGTACTCCTCCATGTCAAGTGCCGCTAGAAACGCATGCTCCACGCTATATAGGGGTTGCCGAAGCAATTCTCGCTTTAAATCAGCCCGTAGACCAGCTTTAAATCAAGCTAGTATTTGGCGGGGATCTTCCACTTGGCTTTGAGTCTTAAGTTCATCAAACCTTCGCATATATTCTACCACTGACATGATCGCCCTATTTCAAATTAACTAATTGCTCACATAATTTATCATGATAATTGATAGGCATTTTCTTCTCTCTAAGCTTTGCCTTTATCTCTTGTCATGTGCTTATAGGAGGTTGTCCCAATCTTTTTATATCCTCTTCCACGCCAATCCACTAAACTTTTGCCAAGTCTATAAATTTCATCTTAACAAATCTTACTCTCCGATCGTGCGTCATATCATATCAATCAAAGTATTCCTCGATTGAAGAAAGCCAATTGAAAAACACGGTGGAATCTACCCTTCCTTCAAAGTTTGGAACATCCATCCTGACTTTTTTTTGTGATACCTCCCGTGGTATCTTGTGGTTCATTTTGCGCCCTATCAAACATGGGATATTCGGTTGATTCATGCCCTAAATTGTTATGTTTGGGGAGGATTTACTTGTTATTTTGCATCTAGATTCTCATGATTCTCTCCATTATTACCTCCAGCAGAATTTTCTCCTTGCATGTCAGATCTCGCACAACTATTGGGTTGAGTGGTTCGACCGTCTACATCACTTAATTGAATTGAGATGTTAAGTTTCTCCCAAATTCGAAAAAGCATTTCATCTCGCTGCTCACCCATCAATCACCCACGAAATGATATTCCCGAACGAGTAGACATGTTGGATCCTCGCTATGATACCAAAATGGATGTAGGATAACTATGCAAAATCAAAATTGGGGCCGTTTAGGGGTTGTGAATAGTAATAAGGTTGTGAACAATGACGNCGTGCGTCATATCATATCAATCAAAGTATTCCTCGATTGAAGAAAGCCAATTGAAAAACACGGTGGAATCTACCCTTCCTTCAAAGTTTGGAACATCCATCCTGACTTTTTTTTGTGATACCTCCCGTGGTATCTTGTGGTTCATTTTGCGCCCTATCAAACATGGGATATTCGGTTGATTCATGCCCTAAATTGTTATGTTTGGGGAGGATTTACTTGTTATTTTGCATCTAGATTCTCATGATTCTCTCCATTATTACCTCCAGCAGAATTTTCTCCTTGCATGTCAGATCTCGCACAACTATTGGGTTGAGTGGTTCGACCGTCTACATCACTTAATTGAATTGAGATATTAAGTTTCTCCCAAATTCGAAAAAGCATTTCATCTCGCTGCTCACCCATCAATCACCCACGAAATGATATTCCCGAATGAGTAGACATGTTGGATCCTCGCTATGATACCAAAATTGATGTAGGATAACTATGCAAAATCAAAATTGGGGCCGTTTAGGGGTTGTGAATAGTAATAAGGTTGTGAACAATGACANCAATAAGTTTATTTTCTAGCCTCTATAAGATTTTTGCTAAAGTCCTTACTAGGAGAATTCGGGAAGTAATACTCATTCCAAATGAGATTGTTGAGGAGTATAAATAGAAGAAGATAGAAGGTCTTGTGTTTAAAGTCGAGAGTTAGGAACCTGTCCAATTTAGAAGGAGAAGGACATTCTTGGTTGTTTGTACAAGTGAACGCTGGCCCATTTAGAGGTAAAATCCACCAACGAATTTCTCCCCACAAATTCAGAAAAACGCCTCATGCTTGTTATAATTCGGCGTCCTGTAACTTATTNTTGTTGAGGAGTATAAATAGAAGAAGATAGAAGGTCTTGTGTTTAAAGTCGAGAGTTGGAACCTGTCCAATTTAGAAGGAGAAGGACATTCTTGGTTGTTTGTACAAGTGAACGCTGGCCCATTTAGATGTAAAATCCACCAACGAATTTCTCCCCACAAATTCAGAAAAACGCCTCATGCTTGTTGTAATTCGGCGTCCTGTAACTTATCNCTGGCCCATTTAGAGGTAAAATCCACCAACGAATTTCTCCCCACAAATTCAGAAAAACGCCTCATGCTTGTTATAATTCGGCGTCCTGTAACTTATTAGTTGAGAATTTGAACATTGATTTTGAAAAGACATACGATATGGTGGACTGAGAGATTTTGGAGAATGTGTTGATTTTGAAAGTCTTGGTTTGAGATGTGGAAAATAGATTAAGGGATGCTTAATGTTGGTGCATTTCTTTGTCATTATCAAAGCAACTTTGAGAGATTGTTTTAGAGCTATTAGGGGTTGTAGACAAGGAGAACCTCTTTCACCTTTCCTGTTTACTTTAGTGTTGGATGTGTTGGGTAGGATGATGGATAGAGCAAGTTGTAGAGAGGTGATTGAGGGCTTAGGATTGGTTGTGATAGAGTTGAGGTGACTCACTTGCAAAATATCGATGAAACCATTTTCTTTTGTGAAGGGGATGAAAAAAATATTCATTCAATTGCCTTAGTGTTGAAATGTTTTGAACTGGTGTTGGGCCTAAAGTTGAACTTGTCCAAAAGCGCGATTGGCAAAATCAATGTGCAAACAAGACAAGTTGGTTAGATTAACTCAAGCTTTAGGTTGCTCTATTTTAGAGTGGCCTTTAAAGTATTTTAAGTTTACCTTTAGGGAAAAATTCAAGAGCTCTTAGTTTTTGGGAGCAAGTGATTCATAAGATTGGCAAGAGACTTGATGAATGGGAAAAAAGTTTTTTTTGTAAGAAGGGGAGACTTTCTTTGATTTATTCTGTGCTTGAACGTATACCTATTTCTTACATGCTTTTTTTTAAAATGCCCTTAAAGGTTTGGAAAACAATTGAAAAGATGATGAGAGGTTTTTGAAGGGAAGGTAGTGGGGAAGGTAAAAAAGATCATTTCGTTAGTTGGGATGTANTTTTTTAAAATGCCCTTAAAGGTTTGGAAAACAATTGAAAAGATGATGAGAGGTTTTGAAGGGAAGGTAGTGGGGAAGGTAAAAAAGATCATTTCGTTAGTTGGGATGTAGTGTCACGATATAAAATTAAGGTAGATCTTGTATTGGGTAATCTTAAAGCCAAGAATGTTTCTTTGCTTGGCAAATGGCTTTTTAGATCCTCATCTAGATTAATAATTTATGGCATTCAATGATTGCGAGGTGAGAACTAAAATGAGATACTTCTTTTCTCACAAAAATGTGAAGTTCATTATTGGTAATAAGGAAAGAGTTTGGTTTTGGGAAGATTTTTTTTTGGGGGGCAGGAAAGTCTTCTTTTGTATCTATGTTTCCACCTTTATATCGGTTATCTAGATCACATGATTCATCTATTGCTAGTATGTTATGATGGTCTCATCTTTTTATCGCCCCAATTAATTGGAACTTTAATTTCTTTAGAAATTTGAATGATAGAGAAGTAATTGAATTGTTATCTCTTTGTTGGCATTCTTGACAATATTGTTTTGAGCAATTCTTCAATGAATAAAAGAAGATGGATCCATTCTTCTTTGGTTGAATATTCTTGCAAATCATTCTTTGAATCTTTGATTGATATACTATCTATTCCTTTCTTGAATCCACATCTTTGGTTTGGCAAAGTAAGACACCTTTGAACATAAAATTTTTTACATGGTGGATTGCACACAAGAAACTAAATACTAATGAGGTGCTCCAAAAAGAAGGCCATCAAGTTCTCCTCAACTACAATGGTGGATTCTTTGTAAGAGAGAAGCAGTGTGTCTAGATCATTTGTGTCTTCATTGTGCTTTTGTCTCAAACTTGTGGAATAAGCTTTTGGGTATTGTTGGGATCCCTTGGGTGATTCCAAGAAGTTGTGCCTCATTGTTTAGTATGAATTGTGATGGTTTTGGTTCGTGTTCAAAAACTAAGGTGTTATGGAGATGTGCGGTGTTGGTTTTGTTTTGGGTGTGGTTGGAAAGAAATGGATGGATTTTTGNATTGTGATGGTTTTGGTTCGTGTTCAAAAACTAAGGTGTTATGGAGATGTGCGGTGTGGGTTTTGTTTTGGGTGTGGTTAGAAAGAAATGGATGGATTTTTTNGTTGGAAAGAAATGGATGGATTTTTGAGGACAAAGGAATTTCCTTGGGAAGACTTGCGGTACAAGAGCTCTTTCATGGCATCTCTTTGGGTTTCTTTGTCCAAGGAATTTGAAGGGATTCCATTTTTTTAATTAAAGATCATTGGATTCAAGTGTATGAATATTGCTACTACACAACTTCCTTTTCTCTCCCTTTTTGGTTTGTACTTGTTTTTAGCTGACTTAGGCCTTTTCATGTTCCCTTCTTTGTTTTTTGTATTTCTTGAGGATTCCTTGTCCTCTCATGTAAGTTTTATTTTGTGTTAATAGTATTTTCTCATTTCCTATCGAAATAATAATAATAATAATGGCTGTAGGGTCTGACAAGGCTGGTTATTTAACTGATGTGAGACAAGCTATAGCACAGACCTTTATATGGACCTTTCAACACAAAACATTGTTGGGCCACATTATAGCAGTCAGCAGAGTTCGACACATCAGAATGTTCTATCCTAACTATGCCTAGTTCGAGGGTTTGTTATCTGCCTAAACCAATTTTTATTGGTAGACGCATCCTATTTCTCTTCTGGTTGTGTCAGGTTTGGGTTCCTGGAAAACTTGATATCCATAATTAGTGGACAGGAATATGCTTGCCTTTTAGCATGGACAGGGTGAATCAGTTGCCGCAGCTGTATGAACATCACAATGGTCTATTTATGAATTCTTGTTCAAATACGTGTATTAATATTCGAGTACATGTTTTTTTACAGACAAATGTTTGGATTTAGAAAAACTGTGGAGTCATTCAATAAGTTGTAAGATTAAAGGAGATACTGGATTGGTTTGTGGAATAGAGTTTCAGCATGAGTATAGGAGTTGGGACAGTGCAACTGCCGAGAAGTTGGACATGGGAGTTTGTGATAACGTCCATTGTGACGTCCAAATGATGGTTGATTGCAAGTGTGTGTGGTGCATGCTAAAGAACCAAGGGAAATAAAGTAAGGATTGAAAAACCAAAAGCAGATGGATAATAGTTTTCTCAACAAAATGGAATAATTAAAATGTAGCTACATCTACATGTCTACATAAAGAAAAACTGAAGGAAGTAAAATGACAATGAAAATAGCTAGATGATAACTTATGTTACAAAAGGGCACAATTGTTTTTTTACTGCTGTCCCTTCCTTAGGTATGGAAAGATCCAATTTTTAACGTCGAGTGTTAAGACTTGTGTGATGCTAGTATTGTCTTATTGGGTGCGATCAAGCCAAATTTAGTTGGTCGAAGTGTCTTGCAGATGATAGCTTTGTCAACATGACACCTCAGTTTTAGTGATGAACCAAATGCCATGCAATTATAGTAAGCTGGCAGGGAACCTGTGCTGGTGAAAAGGAAAAGCTTAGCTGTTTGTTTAAGTAAATTAAAGAGAATCTAATGTATGCATTAAATCTGTACAAATTCAGTTGTTATGATGTCAACTTCAAATGCCCCTTACAAGGCACACAAGTTGGTGGCTTGAATCTTCAATGGTACGAATCTTTTGTTAAAGCCAACCTTGAGCGAATCTTTAACTGAAGACTCTTGAACCAAAATGGTACATTATTTCTTATTACCTTAGTTTCGTTTTCCAGTAAGTATTACTATATATCAACTTGCCAAATAGGTGTAATTAGGGATTCTTTTGGAAATGAGTTCAAACATGCAGAGTGGTATTTAACAATTGAAACTTCAAAGTTGAGCTGGTTTCTTTACCTCATGATGGTAGAGGCCAACTTTTCGACTTTTTTAATGTCATGTGTGCATGTGCTAGTGAGACTATTGATCATTTGTTTTTGCATTGCATTATTGCCTTGTTTTTGTGGTCCAAATTATTTCAATTAGTAGGCTTGAGTTGGGTGATTCTTAGGACATTTTCCTCTATATTAGTGGAGGAATTCTAGGGATTAGGAAAGCAGAAGAAAGGGGTGACTATGCTTTGTCTAATGTTGGCCACTATATGGGTAATATGGTTGGAAAGGAATTCAAGGATATTTGAGGATAAAGAAGAGTGAAAAGGAAGGTTTATGGGATCACATTTATTTTTTGGCATCACCGTAGGCTTATGTTTCGAAGGAGGTTGATGGCATCCTGCTTTTTTGTATTTTTGGAGATTGGAAGGCCTCATGTGATACATAGTATCTATGAGCTGAGAATTGTTTTTTTCCTGATCATAGATGGATACTTTGTCCATCTATATTATTTATTATTCTATGATGTATCAATTTTAAATTAATAAAGTTTTCTTGTTTCTCATTAAAAAAAAAAAGTTACAGAAAAATCACACTGGAGCTTCTGGAGAGTGATATATGCCAGTTGTGCACATGCCATCTGTGCAGGGCAACTTTTCTAGTCCAGTGCTATTAGTGGGTTTCTTTCCTGTTCCTTGATTTGTATCCCTTGGTTAATGAGAACTTGGTTGGGGACTCAACATTTTCTGACTTACTTCCAGAGTTTGGCTTTCTTGTGAAATATCTGTGGCAGAATCAATTGTCTTCATATGTAGATTTGCCTATGATATGCTGTTTATTATCTCTTTGTATCTAAGAAGCAAGTTTCTTATCCCTGTCCCTGAGCATTGAAATCCCTACCTGTGGCTTTCCACTCATTGGAAGTAAACAAGCTACAAGGGGGGTTGCTTATTATCTCTGTGAATACGACTCCATATTTTCTGATTCATCTAAACTTTTGTTGTTACTATTTCTAACGCTGATGCTGCTGCTTCTTTACCACTATCGATACCAATGTATTTACCTATAACTTCTCACAGTGATTGAATTCTCCTTGTAGGATACAACTTGGGCAGCCTGCAACTGTCAAGGTTGCTGCAAACCTTGTCAGATTACTATCGTACAATAACAAGGTTTGTTTTTTGCTATCTCTGTTTGGGAAATTTGGTAGTAGATTATGATGAGATCTTAGATGTTCACAATATTTTGTAATACAGTCAGATAGCAAGCCAGAGTAAAAATAGTCTCTCTTAGGGCCACCTGATTGTTGGAACTCTATCTGACGTTGTATCATGACTTACCATTTAATTTGTGCTGCCAAAAAAAATGCCAGCAAGATGTTCAAATTGCCTCGATGAAACTTTTTGCTTCATTTAATCAATTTGTTGTTTGTCAAGAATGAGATATGACATTTGCACTAAAACAAACATCAGACTCCTATCAACATTGATGATGGTGTGAACATGAGAAATAATTATGCTCTGGCAGTTCAATCAACCTCGAGTTTTAAAATCTCATAATATCTTTTCTGCATGAGTGAATTCTTCATTCGTCAGGATGATTCACATGAGTAGAAGTCCAAAGGGGAGTTCTTGCATAGTTTCTTGATGAATTTTGGTTATTAAAAAAGAATAAATCAATAGATACCTTATAAAGTTAAAAAGTATTTAAAGCAAGATAATTTTGGGGGAAAGTATGATGAGTTGTACGATAAAACCTAAGGTGTACTTTTACAAACTGTCTATGTAAGAGACTAAGAGCTAACTCTCTTAAACTTTCTGATTGTTTTTTAAGCTAAAGATAGTTACTGTGCTATCATTCGTTAGCGAAAACAGAATCTTACTTCATAAGCAAACCAAATATTCCCTTTTGTTTTTTGTTTTCCTTCACTTGGGACTGTCAAATCATATTGGCTTAACATCGAGTTCGGTGAAAAAAAACGTGATCAGGTATTTGAAGATGTAGAGTAGTTCTTCATTTACATGTTCTAAAAATCCAAAGAAAAATACATACAGCGTTGTAATCTTGAAATATTGGATCAAACAGCTCAAAGCTTTAGGGGTCGTTTGGTAATGTTTTTGTTTTCGTGTCTTAAAAAAAATAAAAAACAGAGACCATTTTTGTCTTTGTTTTGTGGTAAACACTGAAACAGAAAATATCTTTGGGAGTCATTTTTGTCTATCAAATTATGAGAATAAAAACCAAAAACATGTTTGGTAACTATTTCAAGTTTTATACAAAATATAAATAGTTGGGCTTTACAGCCCAAAAGAGTTGATTCTCATTTTCAATACGACACATCATTTATTTTTTAATGTTTGATACAATTTTTAGTAGTATTAATCCATCAAAGATCATCAAACTCATTCAATCTACTTTTTTTTAAGAAAGAGATTTTATTCCAAAGAATCAAAATAATTACAAGAAGCACAGAACAACAGTTCACAAGGAACATCACTAAGAAAGAAAAAAGCCAAATAAGGCTTTAATCCTTCAAAATACAAACAAAATTCTATACAACAAAACCTGAAAGCTCTTCCTTCAGCCATCATATTGGAACCCTCTATAGAAGAAAGATGCAGCCAACACCATACCTCCAGCCAACATCAATTTTCCATTCCCTGTCTTTGCAGAAATCCTGGAAACAGTCATAGATAACATGAATGTCAGTGCTGTATTTAGCATACTGAAAATTAGACTTGCAATACAACACTGGCCCAAAAGAAGAGGACAAAAACAAACAAGCACGAGTTTCTACCGNATAGCATGAATGTCATTGCTATATTTAGCATACTGAAAATTAGACTTGCAATACAACACTGGCCAAAAGAAGAGGACAAAAACAAATAAGCACGAGTTTCTACCAAGCTTTTACTTCATAAGGTTCCCTTGGCGATTCCCATCCTTGTCCATCATTGATAACCTGTACAGAAAACAAAAACTACCCATCGTTTACAATTAAAACTCGGAGAAAGGGATTTCCTAATTCCTAATAGTTATATCCATCAAACATTATTTACTCCTTTCTATCTATGCATCAGGTTTTAAGCGATCTTCATTCGAAAAATAAAATGTCAAATACCTTTTTTAAAACTCCCAAGGCTTCACTTATGACCTGAAAATAACATAAACAAAAACCCAAATTTAAAATTAAATAAAGGGTGCATTCGAATAATAAAAAATGTCATAAAAGGATGTTCAGCAATGGGTGAAGATAGCAGCATAGTTGCATTGCATTGCATCTGCAGAAAGATAATACCAACACAAACAGAAAACATCACGGACTATAATTCGAACTCCAAGCAAATGGTCGATAAGGCAAAATGTGGAACAGCCCCCACCAGAAAGGCCAGTTGCTCCACTAGCAGCACCATCCACATTCAACTTCAAAGCACCCCCATCAGGAGAATACCATTTCGCCCACAAGGATTGTTCAACACAACAAAACCTAGACTCCACTTTCAAAGCAGCCAGCACCTCCTTTCCTCTCACATCATCTGGGCTTTTGGGTCTCATAGCAACAGCTTGAACACCCAAATTCCTCAATACTAACAAGGACATAGTATATGACGACATTAAAACCCCTTCAAACCTTCTACAACCCAACCACTCTAATGCTTCAACAAGAAATTGATATCGAGATCTAAGAAAAAAACCACCAACAATCTGATTAAAAAATTCCAAGATTTACCATCACCTTTTCCCCATAATCACAACAAAAAGGGGTAAACATCAAACAACAATCTTTCGCCTCCTGCTTTGGAACCAAATTCTAAGCAAACCCAATTGAAAATATCAATCTGAAACCCCAAATTCTAACACCAAATCTCATAAAAAGAGACCACTATATATATAAAAAAAGATAATTCAGCTCTTGTTTCTTCAACTAAAACTAAGAAATACCCAACAACAAATGGATCTAAAATATCGAACCTAAAACTCCAATCTAACAACGAAAAATACCAAATAGCCAAAGAATAAATTCAAAAGTTTTCGGCACATAAAAGTCTAATTTTTTGCTTTTCTACCCAAATCAACCCAAGAGCCGACTTATCATCAGTTCACTTGGTCCCTTCATATTTATTCGAAATTTCCACAAATCCATACACTAACAGTATGATTATACCTGTCAAATCGACATACACATAGAGACTCACATATACAGCCCCACAAATCGACATCCACACCCATACACACAGAGACTCACCCACACACCCACAAATCGATACACACACACACACAAAATCTAACTTAGATTTAACAGATCTAACTACAAATCTAACTTTGATCTAACTCATGTAAGAGAGTAGCAGAGACAGACCTTTGGGTCTTCGTTGTACAGATAGGAGAGAGACCTTTGATCTTCGTTACTGAGAGAGAGCCGAGAGAGAGGTCTGACGAGTCTTGTTGCACAGACGAAGAAGCGAGCGAGAGAGAGAGTGATAGAGACAGAGAGTCGATGGAGAATGAAGTGAGAGTCTCGTTGCACAAAAAAGGGGAGAGAATGAAATGAGTTTTTATACTTTAACAAAAAAAAGATATGTTTTGCTCCTAAGAAGAGTCGAAGCTTGGATCTCATTAATTCCCCCCAACCCTCGCGTGTGTTGTCTCTGTTTTTCTTGTTTATTGGAACATCTTTATTTTGTTCCTATTTTTATTTTTGACAAAAAATGAAAACAAAAACACAAAACACAAGACAAAGACAGTAAACAAACAACCCCTTATAGTTTTGGTTAGTAAATTTGACTATTCTAAAGGCAGTTCTGTAGTTTAAAAGTTTACTTCTATTGCAAGAATGAAAAATATATGCAGCAAATTAGTTTGAAACTTCACTACAGCATCCTCAGTGTATGTATTTGCATGATTCACACCCATTATACTGACGAGACAAAAGTGACTGATGGAGTCCAAAATTGTTTCAAAAATGACTAATTTGTCCTTACTCCTTAGACATGACTAATAGACTAAAATGCCATTGTGTTTAGAAGTTGGATGACTTTTTTGCCTTAGAAGAAGAAGAACAGCGGTCCGATCACTTTCATATGCAAGTCTCCGCTACTCTTAGCATGCTAGCACTTCAACCACGCGCCTCCTCAACTTTCAAATCCTAATGTGAGAGAGAGAGAAAGATCACTGAGAAATGTGCCAGAGAGGGAAAGAGTGATGGAGAAATTGTCGGCAATATGTCTCATATTAGACTAAGTTTCTTGTGGTTTGGGTCTTGATTGCCTGGGATATCTACTTTAATTTCAATAATGATGGTGCTAGGTATTTTCTAGATTAATTTTTTCCATCGAGTATTCGTGGCTTGGTTTGTTTGTTTATCTTTTGGTATTGAATAGTGTATAATGTTAGGTTATTTTAATTGAGGGTATTGTTGTAATGCTCACTTTATTACGAGTTAATATAAACATGAGTGATGAGATGAGAGACTGGTTAACTCTCACTCTCCTTAACCCTATTCTCTTTCTTCTCTCTTCTCCCTTCTCTTGCCTTCTTCCATTTCTAAACCCTTGATCTTTAGATTTCAACTTGGTATTAGAGCAATAAAACGAAAGTTTGTAGTCACAGGAATATTACAGAAGGCTCTGGGAGGCTACTGTGCTGTTGATGTCATCGTCGGAATGATGATGTCATCGCTGGAATTTTCCAAAACCAACATATTAGAGTCGGTTTGGCCTCCTTAGTATAATGATTTTTTGGATTTTTTTTGAACCATCCGTTGTTTTTTTGATTTTTGAATGATTTTTGAGATTTACGGGTTGTATTTCGTGATCTACGATTCGGCTAAGTTTCAAACTACTTCGATGCCTCTAAAGAAATCTGTGGGTGTTTTGGTGGAGTTCTGAGCACATCCTGTTGTTTATTGGGCATTTATACGCTACAGTAGTGTTGTTTTCTCGGATAGTGTTTTTTCACCGGTAGTGGCATCCTCTTGCTCTAATCGTGTTATGTTGTATCGGCAGGGATACGTTCTTGCTTCAGCAGTTGCATTTTGCTTTGGACAGGTGTGCTTTGGCCTCAACTGTAGTTCTCTAGCCTCTGTTTTGTTTCGACAGTGACTGGTTTGTGTCTGTCGGTTTTAGCTTTGTGTTTTTTGATACCTCTATGAAGGTCCTTTTTGGAGTATAGGCTGCTTGGTTTTGTTTTCTGCATTTCTAGTTGCTAGTTTGGATCTCTTTTGTGTGAGGATAATCCCAAAATTGTTATCCAATAGTTGGGCTGTGTTAGAAAAGTTCTCTATTGTTAAGAAGACATGTTTGAAGTTAGTGCAGAGTACTAAGAAAGTTGGGGTGAGTCGTCTAGGGACTCATGGATGCAATCGTTTTCTACATATCAGTCCAATAAAATTGGATAGGGGCAACTATTTGGCTTGGTCTTGATTATGCCTGTTATTAGACAAGTGGGCTAAATGGATACTTGACTGGAGTAAGGGAAGAAACCCAAATATGAACTTAATCTTAGCAAGTGGGTCTCTGAGAACTCCTTAATAATGACATAGTTACTCAACTCGATATAGCGTCACATTAGCCATGATTTTCTGTTTCTTGAGACAGTCGGTAAGATTTGGGTAGCAGTGGCTTATATATATTCAGAGGTCGTGAATGATGTCTAGATTTATGAGCTCAAGAAGAAAATTCGTGAATCTAAACAGAAAGATATGACACTAGCAGAATAATACGCAAGTTTGAGTAGTCTGCGTGGTTGGAGTTGGATTATTACTAGTATTTTCAAGTAGATTGTGCTGGGATAGTGTTAAGTTTTGGAGGTTTATAGAAAAAGAACAGGTATATGATTTTCTTTAAGGCCTCAATATGAAGTATGATTAAATTTGTATATAGGTTGTAGCAAGGATTGAAATTTCGTTTCGAAGTACCGTTTCGGTCATCTAAAAAACGGAAACGTTTCGAAAACGTTTCGGAAATGCAATGGAAACGCAGAAAAAATATGGAAACGCGTGAAAACACAAATACAATCCATTAATCTATATCTATAAAGATAAGTTAAATAATTGATTAATTCAACATATTTATTGACTTAACATCCATTTATACAAGAATAAATTTAAATTAGAGGGAAAAAAAGACTTGACATGAGGCGAAAATCACTTAAATTAGTTTTAAACACTTAAATTTTTATCAAATAAACACATTTTTATATAATATTAAGGTCTCATAATACACATGAAATGCTAATGAGTACATACTTACATGGTTACATCCATCCCCCTATGGAGTGTCGAGCAGGCTCATACATTGATGTAGGCTCTGGGTAGCTACTTAGAGAAACTCTATATGTGACATAAATATGATGACAATAGTTACTCCAACTCATATTATTACGATAATATGAATTATATTCTCTCCCAAACCTCTGATAGTCTGCAACACTACATCTAATCTGTTGGGGAACGAATGCACCAGTCCCTGACCAATCTTTATCTTGTCTATATGAGGAGGATGTCTGGGAGTCATAGCTAGATCCATAACCATATGTTGAGGATCCATATTTGTATCCTTGTGTGTCATACCCGGATCCATAATTATGAGGGAATACCATATCCAGAACCATAACCATATGAAGACGACGAACCATAATTATGGTGTTCACTTCCACTTCCACTTATACTCATGGTAGAAAAACCATTATTAATCATATCAGTTCCATGCCTAATAGCACCCATACCATGTGGAGTGATCGGATTTTGAGTATGCTCACGTTGACAATCTCGAGTTGATTTTGAGCGTCGTTCATATTGAAGCATTCGTCGAGAG
>CAUOFW020003647.1:547277-569408 GCA_963454935.2 Ilex paraguariensis | reverse complement strand
CTGCCAAGTGTTGCTTTAACCGTGACACACCGCCACCCATCATTTTTTTATGGCAAAAATTACACATTACATGTTGTCGATTATCCCCAATTCGTTCGCCGTAATTCCATCCAATATCACGTTCTTTTTCCTTTTTTTGCGATGATTCAGTAGCCACATTCTTTCCTTTTGATGTCATATCTACAATGAATATCATTACGTTATTAAATATATTAAATTAATTCTAAAAATTAAATATGACATGTATAACACTTTTAATTAAAATATAATAATATAAAAGAATAATTACAAAAATAAAAAAAAANCTACAATAAATATCATTACGTTATTAAATATATTAAATTAATTCTACAAATTAAATATGACATGTATAACACTTTTAATTAAAATATAATAATATAAAAGAATAATTACAAAAATAAAAAAAAATAATGAAGGGTATCAAATTAAATTAATGGTACTTATGTATGCAATGGGGTATTAAATATAATTACAGTTGGGTGGTAAATGTAATTGCACTGCNGGTGGAATATTCTCATAAATGAAATACTTTGCAATAGCATGTTTTGCCGACTTTGCCCACTTTTTGGGATTCCACATATCAGTTAACTTGGCTTGCTTCACTTCCCTATTCCGATACATCGAAGGATCCATCTCTTCTATCGTGAGATCCTTTTCTCTGCCCAGCCATTTTTGTGATTTTCTTGAGAATTTATCCCAAGATTCCTTCACACTATGTGAGCGCATTAAACCCCTAGATATACCATTTTTTTGGATAGATGGTCTAGAACTTCCTCCTCTAAAGCCTTGCTCGGCCATATGTATATCACGAATAGATTGTTGTTTTGCATACTCAATATCATCTCTATATTCTATATCCATATCATCATCTGAATTCTCATCGGAAGAATAAATTTCGATACCACTCCTCCGCCTCGATCCACCAATTAAATTTTGTCTCATTTTTCTCCGTTCACCAGTCACTTCTGCATTTTCAGTCTTGTTGCGATTCAAGTAATCCCTCATAGCTTTCGCAATTTCAATAGGACACTTATCACATTGTTCCACATTATTATAACCGCCTGCCAAGTGTTGCTTTAACCGTGACACACCGCCACCCATCATTTTTTTATGGCAAAAATTACACATTACATGTTGTCGATTATCCCCAATTCGTTCGCCGTAATTCCATCCAATATCACGTTCTTTTTTTTTTTTTTGCGATGATTCAGTAGCTATATTCTTTCCTTTTGATGTCATATCTACAATAAATATCATTACGTTATTAAATATATTAAATTAATTTTACAAATTAAATATGACATGTATAACACTTTTAATTCAAATATAATAATATAAAAGAATAATTACAAAAATAAAAAAAAATAATGAAGGGTATCAAATTAAATTAATGGTACTTATGTATGCAGTGGGGTATTAAATATAATTACAGTTGGGTGGTAAATGTAATTGTAGTGGGATATTAAATGTAATTACAGTGGGTATTAACTATTAAATGTAATTGTAGTGAGGTATCAAGTATAATTGTAGTGGGTATCAAGTATAATTGTAGTGAGTATCAATTGTAATTACAATGGGTATTAACTATTAAATATAATTACAGTATATATCAAATATAATTTNCACTTCCCTATTCCGATACATCGAAGGATCCATCTCTTCTATCGTGAGATCCTTTTCTCTGCCCAGCCNGAAATGAGACACACTAAAGATTATTATTGGCAGCCACATATTCGCCCTTCTAGGGGACGTAGAGTGGTAATAAGGCTGGTCTTGGCCTTCTCATGCCCATATGACTGAGGTTGTTGATCCTTCCCCATTAGTTTATCTCTATCGACCAGTACTGATAATGCAAGTTTTACTATAGGTTTTACTATAGATGAGATGCAGGCTCTCAAGTGTTTGATGACCCAACTTGACACTTCTTTTGCATCTGCTTTCACTTCTACTGCTTCCAACTTTGCTCACATAAGTATACAAGTTAGTGCTGTTATTGCATCTTATTCCTCTAATTCTTGGATTATTGATTCTAGAGCCACTAACCATCTGACAGGTTCCTCGGATCTTTTCTCCTCTTATTCCACATGTTGCGGTAGAGAAAAAGTTAGGGTAGCAAATGACTCATTGTTTTTTGTACGAGGGAAATGTTCCATTCATTGTTCTCCCTCTATGTCTTTGTCCAGACTTCATGTCCCTAATTTTTTTACCAACTTACTCTCATTCAATAACATTTCTAAGTCTCTAAATTGTTTAGTAACATTTTCCCATCTTACTGTGTTTTTTAAGAATTGGGAATGAGGAGAATAATTGATAGTGGTAGAGCTCATGGTGGTTTATATTTGGTGGAGGATTAACCTTGTCAAGCGCTTCCGGTTTTGTGACACTCCAATAGTTACATCAATGACATTGAAGACTTAGTCATCCATCAGTAGGAGTTCTACATAATTTTTTTTTAGTTTTGATTAAACAATGTAATAAAGATAATTTTCTTTGTGATGCATATGAATTTGCAAAGCATGCAAGAACTTCTTATCCTAGTAATAATAATAGAAGTACTGCTCCATTTATGATTGTTCATTCTAATATTTGGGGACTTTCTTGTGCAGTTTCTCTTGCTAGATATCAGTTTCATTGATTGCTACCCTCGGATTTATTTGTTGCATACTAAGGATGAAATGTTTACTTATTTCAAGAATTTTCATAAATTAGTAAATACTCAGTTTGATGTCCAAGTTAAGATTATGAGGATTAATAAAAGGACTGAATACGTTAATGAAAAATATCGAGATTATCTTAGTGGCATGTTCATGTTCATTATGGGTGTCCCCCCACCTTTTTGGGGAGGTGCAGTGCTGACTCTTGCATATCTCATCAATCAGATGTCTTTGAGAGTTCTTGATTTTGCTACTCCTATAGGGTAACTTCAAAGGTCAATTTCACTTTATTCTCTCAAAGGTGTTTAGTTATGTGTTTTGTGCATGATTATCGAAAGACCAGGAGAGAGTTGGATCCAAAGGTGTTGCAGTGTGTTTTTATTGGCTACACTTCTACTCAAAAAAGGTATAAGTGTTATCACTCTCGGTCCCAGAAGGTTCATGTCAGAATGGATGTCATTTTTTATGAGATAGTCATATTTCTCCACTCCTAAACTATCTCGTAGAGGAGCAGTGTATTGAAAAAGAGATGTTAGAGGATGTATTCCTTCTCTTACCCCCATTCAGGGCTTGGGTCTGGGAGAAAAACCTAGTTGGGGGGGGGGGACTCGGGGAGAAACTCTTGTCAAGGGGAGCATATTGCTTATAGCAGATTATATAGCGAGTATTTGCGATCATAGTTATCTAATCGTGTATCGGAAGGCGTATTATTTTTTAAAAATAGTGTACCGTAAGATACACGCAATTTTAGTTTTTAAATAATTATTAATAAAATATATGTATATACCTTTATAAAAAAGTCATAGACTCAAAATAATATAGTATTTCATTAATATTCTACCAACTATTTAAGTTTCCAATATAGCTCAGTAATATCAAAATACAAAGACCTATAATTTAAACTTCTAACGTCAACTGTTTGAACTATTTTAATATTAATCAGGAATTTTGAATTCAATTGAACAACATTAACATTAGACTTTATTTATTTTTTTAAAACTATAACCACCGAAACGACGTTTCACTAATTAGTGATTTAAAAATAAGTGTTAGGGTAAAAAAATATCATTTTAACCCTAAAAAACAAAAAAATAAAATAAAAAAACAAAATTATCACGTATCGTACGATACAGAGGAATGATATGTATTGTTTTTTAGGTGTATCATGACGTATCGTACAATACGTATCACGTATCGTACGATACTAATAATTTTGTTTGCGATGTTATACCCGACGACAGGATAAGCAGATCATAGCCCATGAGCCACCAAGCCCGTCATCATCTCCAAATTTAGTTCCCGAGATCTTTTTCCCGTTATTAGGTAATAAGCCTCTTTGTAGTAATCTTGTTGATGATAATTTTTTACCTATTGTTATTTGAAAGAGTAATGATACATGACTTAAAAATTAGATTTGATAATCACAACTATAGTTGCTAAATTGCGATTCGTATCGTGAATCAAAATATTAAATTTGAGAATCGTGAATCGTAAGATTCGACATAAAATTTAAATAAANTAACCTTGTCAAGCGCTTCCGGTTTTGTGACACTCCAATAGTTACATCAATGACATTGAAGACTTAGTCATCCATCAGTAGGAGTCCTACATAATTTTTTTTTAGTTTTGATTAAACAATGTAGTAAAGATAATTTTCTTTGTGATGCATGTGAATTTGCAAAGCATGCAAGAACTTCTTATCCTAGTAATAATAATAGAAGTACTACTCCATTTATGATTGTTCATTCTAATATTTGGGGACTTTCTTGTGCAGTTTCTCTTGCTAGATATCAGTTTCATTGATTGCTACACTCGGATTTATTTGTTGCATACTAAGGATGAAATGTTTACTTATTTCAAGAATTTTCATAAATTAGTAAATACTCAGTTTGATGTCCAAGTTAAGATTATGAGGATTAATAAAAGGACTGAATACGTTAATGAAAAATATCGAGATTATCTTAGTGGCATGTTCATGTTCATTATGGGTGTCCCCCCACCTTTTTGGGGAGGTGCAGTGCTGACTCTTGCATATCTCATCAATCAGATGTCTTTGAGAGTTCTTGATTTTGCTACTCCTATAGGGTAACTTCAAAGGTCAATTTCACTTTATTCTCTCAAAGGTGTTTAGTTATGTGTTTTGTGCATGATTATCGAAAGATCAGGAGAGAGTTGGATCCAAAGGTGTTGCAGTGTGTTTTTATTGGCTACACTTCTACTCAAAAAAGGTATAAGTGTTATCACTCTCGGTCCCAGAAGGTTCATGTCAGAATGGATGTCATTTTTTATGAGATAGTCATATTTCTCCACTCCTAAACTATCTCGTAGAGGAGCAGTGTATTGAAAAAGAGATGTTAGAGGATGTATTCCTTCTCTTACCCCCATTCAGGGCTTGGGTCTGGGAGAAAAACCTAGTTGGGGGGGGGGGACTCGGGGAGAAACTCTTGTCAAGGGGAGCATATTGCTTATAGCAGATTATATAGCGAGTATTTGCGATCATAGTTATCTAATCGTGTATCGGAAGGCGTATTATTTTTTAAAAATAGTGTACCGTAAGATACACGCAATTTTAGTTTTTAAATAATTATTAATAAAATATATGTATATACCTTTATAAAAAAGTCATAGACTCAAAATAATATAGTATTTCATTAATATTCTACCAACTATTTAAGTTTCCAATATAGCTCAGTAATATCAAAATACAAAGACCTATAATTTAAACTTCTAACGTCAACTGTTTGAACTATTTTAATATTAATCAGGAATTTTGAATTCAATTGAACAACATTAACATTAGACTTTATTTATTTTTTTAAAACTATAACCACCGAAACGACGTTTCACAAATTAGTGATTTAAAAATAAGTGTTAGGGTAAAAAAATATCATTTTAACCCTAAAAAACAAAAAAATAAAATAAAAAAATAAAATTATCACGTATCGTACGATACAGAGGAATGATATGTATTGTTTTTTAGGTGTATCATGACGTATCGTACAATACGTATCACGTATCGTACGATACTAATAATTTTGTTTGCAATGTTATACCCGACGACAGGATAAGCAGATCATAGCCCATGAGCCACCAAGCCCGTCATCATCTCCAAATTTAGTTCCCGAGATCTTTTTCCCGTTATTAGGTAATAAGCCTCTTTGTAGTAATCTTGTTGATGATAATTTTTTACCTATTGTTATTTGAAAGAGTAATGATACATGACTTAAAAATTAGATTTGATAATCACAACTATAGTTGCTAAATTGCGATTCGTATCGTGAATCAAAATATTAAATTTGAGAATCGTGAATCGTAAGATTCGACATAAAATTTAAATAAAAAAAAAAAATAATACTACATATTTAAAATAGATAAAATATTAAATATTGAACATTATTGCATACTAAAAATAATCAATTGACATAATCACGTTGTCTAAATAGAAAGACGTTAGCCTGTTGTTTTATTTTTATTTTTTTGCTTAATCATTTTCAAATTCAATAACTTGAAAAAAATTCATTTAAGAATCAGAGCTATTCAAGAACCAAAATAGTGACACCCAGTGTAGATTAGGTTATAAACATGAAGGGAAAAAGAATAAATAAGAAAATTGATTGGGAGAAAACATACAGTCCAACATTTTGAAACAAAAAATTAGAATCTAACAAACTATCTATGAAAAAATTGAGAGCAAAAATCAACTGACGATGCGAGAGCGTTAGCCGTGACTTTTAACTTTTAGACAACGTAAGACGAACTTTAGATGACATTAGAAAGAGAATGAACAAAGAGATTAAGTTTTTATTAGGGCGTAGTTTCCTCTGCAAATAAAACGTCACTTTATTGTTTAGCAGACAAAACAACGTTGTTTTGTCAAAAATTTGGATTTAAAAAAAAGTGTTTTCGTGCGATACGAATTGAATCGTTTGATTCAGGTCCGATTCAACTCTAAAACGATCCTTATATAAGATACAAATTGTATACAAATTGTTTTGTATTTGTATCGAACCGAATCGTATAAATTGAATTGCGAGTCGTATGATTTTGATAACTATGATTACAACCATTGAATAAATAGTAGGTCTCAATAAATACTGGGACCAATAGTGAAATCAATGTTTATAATTATCAAGTCTACTTTTTAAATTTAGTTTTTAAGTTTATGTAGCATTGCTCGATTCAAAAAGGAGTTTGGACTTGTACCTAACATCCTGCTTTGAAATTTGTTTTTTATGACTTTTTGTCTTCTTCCTATCGTACTTTTGTTGTGTTTGTCTTCCATATCCTTTTCTCAAAATTGGAATAAAGTCCTTGTAGAACCCAAGTGGAAAATAGTCATGGTAGAAGAAATAAGAGCTCTAGAAAAGAATGAAACTTGAGAGTTTTTGTCTCTTATAGCTAGAAGAAATCAATAGAATGTAAGTGGGTCTTCACTGTCAAGCAGAATGCAAATGACACAATAAATAGATACAATGCAAGGTTGGTAGCTAAGAGGTTTATTCAGACATATGACATTGACTATCTGGAGATATTTGCTTTTGTGGCGAAGATGAATTGTATTTGTGTCATCCTTTCATGTGTTGCCAATCTGAGATGGGATTTACAATAATTGGACGTAAAGAATGTATTCCTTTATGGGGGGGCTTAGTGGAGGAAGTGTATATGGATATTCCTTTGGGGTTTTTTACCTCTAGAGGTATGAAAAAGTATGTAAGCTGAAGAAATCTCTTTATAGACTTAAGCAGCCTTCTAGAGCTTGATTTGAGAGATTTCTTTAGGTAATGGTCAAGTTTGGGTTCAAGCAAAGTCATACAAATAACACTGTATTCATCAAACAATGGAGTGATAAGATCTTAATTCTTATATTATATGTTGATGACATAATACTCGCAGGTGATGATGTGGAGGAAGTGTTCAAACTGAAAGTCCACCTTGTTAAAGAATTTGAGATTAAGGATTTGGAGCATTTCTTTAGGATTTAAGTGGTTAGGTTAGATAAATGCATCTTCATCTCATAGATGAAGTATATCCTTGATCTCTTAAAGGAAATCGGCATGGTAGGTTGTAAACATGCTAGCTCACCTATTGAGACAAATCACAAACTGAGAAGTAATTAGAGGCTTGTTGGGAGACGTATATACCATTCTCACACTTGCCTAGACATAGCATATGTAATGAGTGTTGACCAATTCATGCATGCTCTGTGTGTTCTTTATCAAGAGGTAGTTTATCGTATACTGATGTATCTCAAATCATCTCCTGGGAAAGGAATATTGTTCTCAAAGTAAGGTCATTTGATAATAGAAGCTTTTACAGATGCAGATTTGATAGGTTCAATTAAGGATAGAAGGTCCACTACAGGGTATCCTACTTTTGTAGGAAGAAATTTATTTGCTTGGCGGAGCAAAAAGTAAGTAGTGGTGTCTAGATCTAGTGCAGAGGCAGAGGCAGAATACAAGGTAATAACTCATGGTATTTGTGAGCTTATGTGGTTGAAAACCTTAATGAAAGGTTTGGGTGTCTAATGATGAGCCTATGTGCCTTTATTGTGATAATAAGGTTGCCATAAATATTGTTCACAACCCGTTCAACGTGACAGAATAAAACATATTGAGATTGACACACACTTCATTAAAGAGAAGTTAAATGATGGGCTTATTTGTATGTCATATGTGGGAACAACTAGCTGACGTGTTTATTAAGGGGGTTA
The DNA here is from genome assembly GCA_963454935.2 of Ilex paraguariensis. Taxonomy (NCBI): domain Eukaryota; kingdom Viridiplantae; phylum Streptophyta; class Magnoliopsida; order Aquifoliales; family Aquifoliaceae; genus Ilex; species Ilex paraguariensis. The sequence goes on along the minus strand of CAUOFW020003647.1, from coordinate 561,023 downwards.
ATAGTAGAATTTTTCATTCAGATGTATTTAAGTTAGGTATGAGAGATATCTATGCTCCAACTTTGAGGAGAAGTGTCGAATGTTAGGTTATTTTAATTGAGGCTATTGTTGTAATCCTCATTTTATTATGAGTTAATATAAATATGGGCAATAAGAGGAGAGGCAGGTTAACTTTTACTCTCCTCAATCGTAATCTCTTTTTTGTCTTCTCTCTTGCCTCTTTCCCTTTCTAAACCCTAGATCTTTAGATTTCAACCAATAGTGTAGTGAAAAGTGCACCTAGGCATTGGCCTAGGCCCGAGGCAAGGTGAGGCACACCTTCCCTAAGAACGTGGTTGTGGCGCATGAGGCTTTTGCCTTGATCTTAAGCCCAAGGCGCATGAAGCGTGAGCCTTTTTTGTTCCCTCCATTGTTATTTTGGGCCAGTGATAATATACTTTGATTGGTATAATGGATATACATAACGACATATTAGATATCAAAGTATTAGTATTGAATTCTGACCCTAAACTCTACCTGACATTGCGGATTTAGTCTAATCTAACTCACAGTACAAAAGTCTGTGTTGAAATTGGCTTTAGGATGCTAATAATCTTGGATAATATTTATTTTTTATTATGGAAAATTTGATGCTAAAGGCGATTAATTTTGCTTGGAATCTCATTGTTATTTTGTTCGTTGCTGGATAAAATTAGTTAAANAAAAAAAAATAATACTACATATTTAAAATAGATAAAATATTAAATATTGAACATTATTGCATACTAAAAATAATCAATTGACATAATCACGTTGTCTAAATAGAAAGACGTTAGCCTGTTGTTTTATTTTTATTTTTTTGCTTAATCATTTTCAAATTCAATAACTTGAAAAAAATTCATTTAAGAATCAGAGCTATTCAAGAACCAAAATAGTGACACCCAGTGTAGATTAGGTTATAAACATGAAGGGAAAAAGAATAAATAAGAAAATTGATTGGGAGAAAACATACAGTCCAACATTTTGAAACAAAAAATTAGAATCTAACAAACTATCTATGAAAAAATTGAGAGCAAAAATCAACTGACGATGCGAGAGCGTTAGCCGTGACTTTTAACTTTTAGACAACGTAAGACGAACTTTAGATGACATTAGAAAGAGAATGAACAAAGAGATTAAGTTTTTATTAGGGCGTAGTTTCCTCTGCAAATAAAACGTCACTTTATTGTTTAGCAGACAAAACAACGTTGTTTTGTCAAAAATTTGGATTTAAAAAAAAGTGTTTTCGTGCGATACGAATTGAATCGTTTGATTCAGGTCCGATTCAACTCTAAAACGATCCTTATATAAGATACAAATTGTATACAAATTGTTTTGTATTTGTATCGAACCGAATCGTATAAATTGAATTGCGAGTCGTATGATTTTGATAACTATGATTACAACCATTGAATAAATAGTAGGTCTCAATAAATACTGGGACCAATAGTGAAATCAATGTTTATAATTATCAAGTCTACTTTTTAAATTTAGTTTTTAAGTTTATGTAGCATTGCTCGATTCAAAAAGGAGTTTGGACTTGTACCTAACATCCTGCTTTGAAATTTGTTTTTTATGACTTTTTGTTTTCTTCCTATCGTACTTTTGTTGTGTTTGTCTTCCATATCCTTTTCTCAAAATTGGAATAAAGTCCTTATAGAACCCAAGTGGAAAATAGTCATGGTAGAAGAAATAAGAGCTCTAGAAAAGAATGAAACTTGAGAGCTTTTGTCTCTTATAGCTAGAAGAAATCAATAGAATGTAAGTGGGTCTTCACTGTCAAGCAGAATGCAAATGACACAATAAATAGATACAATGCAAGGTTGGTAGCTAAGAGGTTTATTCAGACATATGGCATTGACTATCTGGAGATATTTGCTTTTGTGGCGAAGATGAATTGTATTCGTGTCATCCTTTCATGTGTTGCCAATCTGAGATGGGATTTACAATAATTGAACGTAAAGAATGTATTCCTTTATGGGGGGGCTTAGAGGAGGAAGTGTACATGGATATTCCTTTGGGGTTTTTTACCTCTAGAGGTATGAAAAAGTATGTAAGCTGAAGAAATCTCTTTATGGACTTAAGCAGCCTTCTAGAGCTTGATTTGAGAGATTTCTTTAGGTAATGGTCAAGTTTGGGTTCAAGCAAAATCATACAAATAACATTGTATTCATCAAACAATGGAGTGATAAGATCTTAATTCTTATATTATATGTTGATGACATAATACTCGCAGGTGATGATGTGGAGGAAGTGTTCAAACTGAAAGTCCACCTTGTTAAAGAATTTGAGATTAAGGATTTGGAGCATTTCTTTAGGATTTAAGTGGTTAGGTTAGATAAATGCATCTTCATCTCATAGATGAAGTATATCCTTGATCTCTTAAAGGAAATCGGCATGGTAGGTTGTAAACATGCTAGCTCACCTATTGAGACAAATCACAAACTGAGAAGTAATTAGAGGCTTGTTGGGAGACGTATATACCATTCTCACACTTGCCTAGACATAGCATATGTAATGAGTGTTGACCAATTCATGCATGCTCTGTGTGTTCTTTATCAAGAGGTAGTTTATCGTATACTGATGTATCTCAAATCATCTCCTGGGAAAGGAATATTGTTCTCAAAGTAAGGTCATTTGATAATAGAAGCTTTTACAGATGCAGATTTGATAGGTTCAATTAAGGATAGAAGGTCCACTACAGGGTATCCTACTTTTGTAGGAAGAAATTTATTTGCTTGGCGGAGCAAAAAGTAAGTAGTGGTGTCTAGATCTAGTGCAGAGGCAGAGGCAGAATACAAGGTAATAACTCATGGTATTTGTGAGCTTATGTGGTTGAAAACCTTAATGAAAGGTTTGGGTGTCTAATGATGAGCCTATGTGCCTTTATTGTGATAATAAGGTTGCCATAAATATTGTTCACAACCCGTTCAACGTGACAGAATAAAACATATTGAGATTGACACACACTTCATTAAAGAGAAGTTAAATGATGGGCTTATTTGTATGTCATATGTGGGAACAACTAGCTGACGTGTTTATTAAGGGGGTTAATAGTAGAATTTTTCATTCAGATGTATTTAAGTTAGGTATGAGAGATATCTATGCTCCAACTTTGAGGAGAAGTGTCGAATGTTAGGTTATTTTAATTGAGGCTATTGTTGTAATCCTCATTTTATTATGAGTTAATATAAATATGGGCAATAAGAGGAGAGGCAGGTTAACTTTTACTCTCCTCAATCGNTTGTTGTAATCCTCATTTTATTATGAGTTAATATAAATATGGGCAATAAGAGGAGAGACAGGTTAACTTTTACTCTCCTTAATCCTAATCTCTTTTTTGTCTTCTCTCTTGCCTCTTTCCCTTTCTAAACCCTAGATCTTTAGATTTCAACCAATAGTGTAGTGAAAAGTGCACCTAGGCATTGGCCTAGGCCCGAGGCAAGGTGAGGCACACCTTCCCTAAGAACGTGGTTGTGGCGCATGAGGCTTTTGCCTTGATCTTAAGCCCAAGGCGCATGAAGCGTGAGCCTTTTTTGTTCCCTCCATTGTTATTTTGGGCCAGTGATAATATACTTTGATTGGTATAATGGATATACATAACGACATATTAGATATCAAAGTATTAGTATTGAATTCTGACCCTAAACTCTACCTGACATTGCGGATTTAGTCTAATCTAACTCACAGTACAAAAGTCTGTGTTGAAATTGGCTTTAGGATGCTAATAATCTTGGATAATATTTATTTTTTATTATGGAAAATTTGATGCTAAAGCCGATTAATTTTGCTTGGAATCTCATTGTTATTTTGTTCGTTGCTGGATAAAATTAGTTAAAATGAGTTGTATATATATTGTATTTTCCTGCAATTTACTTTTTGTTTAAAGAATATTATTGTATTTGTTGTTTAGATCAGCCTTATTTTTTGTATTTGCCAGATATTCTCTGAACTTTGTTGCATTTTAGAGCTTTGGTATGCGGTAGGCCACAAGTTGCCTTGGTGCCTTAGTTTTCTTTTTTCCCTTGTAATTTGTTTTTTTTTTAGTGGAAATAATATCACCTGCTGCTTAGATGAGCTATATTCTTTGAATTTGCTAGAAATTTTCTAAAATTTGTTGTACTCAGTTCACTTGCGGCATAATTTATAAATGTGCTTGAATCGATGAAACCTGTGCTTTGCTTCGCACCTCGCGCGTAGGCCCGGGTTTCCTTTGTGCTTCAGTTGCTGTTGTAATCAGCATAAGCTACAATTGATTTTACCAGTTTGGACATGCCAACTACTCCAATTTTGGATTCCGGCACCTGTTTCAGTTTGACCAAAGCCATCTCTGCACCGCTCTTGTTGAGCATGCCACCACCATACACTATCTCTCAAATCAAAATCCATCACTGGCCATGCCCTAGTTACATGTATGGGGNCACCACCATACACTATCTCTCAAATCAAAATCCATCACTGGCCATGCCCTAGTTAGAGAGAGAGAGAGGGAGAGAGAGTTGGGTGTGGGTGTGGGTTTGGTAGGTGGTTGGTGCATATTGGTAGGGTGGGGCAGATCTAGACCGTGGTGGATGGTGCATTTCTGTTCCGTCAGGTACTCGACCAAACCTAACAGGGAAGGCAATGATGTTTCAAGTAGTACAGGGTTGTGCCCGAAGATAAGACAATGTACAAGGGTGTGTGAACTAAATTTCCCCAGACTTCTAAGTTATATGAATTGTTGTCTAAAAGTAGGATTTATTGGTTTCAGTAAATTCTCCTGGGTCTTGGTGATTGTTTTGATAGTAGAACTTGCCAGTCTCATAACCTGTACCCCTTGCATCTTCTTTTTTTTTCCCTTCAATATGCATATATGCCTTGCTTCTCCTTTGGTGTATGAACGAACATCTATTCTGTATGTTGGATAATGTCTCTCTTAGATTTTATCTGTACTATGAATGTGCTAAAATTCTAAAAAGTAGGTATGCAACCTCTGTATGCCCTACCTTCTTGTGATGTTTAATTTAGCGATATTAATTTCAACATCATAGAATATGCTACAAACTGGCCTCATTATTGGCGGTTGGGACAAGTATGAAGGAGGAAAAATATATGGAGTGCCTCTTGGAGGAACAATTTTGGAGCAGCCTTTTGCCATTGGAGGTCAGCCTTCTGATCTGATTCGAATATGTTTCTGTCACCCTGCAACTTTTCTTGTTTAATATTTGTTATTTATGACATTCTTCTTCTTGGTGGTGTTATTTGCAAGTTGTCTGTTTCTTTTTCCAGTCATCCTATTCCTCTGTAATAATATGAAGCTTGTTGCACTTGCTTTGCTGGTAAAGCTTTCTGTCAGACTTACGAGTTACATGCTGAGTTTCCTTATCATATTAGTTGTACAGTGGGTACATGAACAATAAAGATCTTGTGGTTTGTTTCAATTTAATCTCAAATGTATTTCAACATAATTATTTTTTTAAAGTAAGCCTTTGTTATGGATATTGTCAGTGAATTCTGTTAAATCTCTATGAGTTACATCTGGTGTTGTCCTTCAGATGAGTTTTTTTGCCAACATTGCATCCTTCTGTTTTAGTATTGGAATTTATCCATCAATTAAAACATGTCTGTTTTTGTATTTATTTGAAAATTGCCAAGATGTCAGGCAAACAATTTAGTGTCTTATGCTTGAACTGGCAAGGAATCTCTTGTTCTATTGTTATTTTTCTCAAAACAACTTATTCCTGTTTGATCTATGAGCAACTGAGAGATATTTTTGTTATCTGATCCTGGTATATACATAATGGTGTTTATGTTAATTCAGGATCTGGCTCTACCTATTTGTATGGGTTTTTCGACCAAGAATGGAGGGATGGGATGACCAAGGATGAAGCTGAGGTATGTACCCCATAGTCTGTATGTTTGCCCACTTAAAGAGCATACCGGAAATATTTCAAGAATTGTATCCACCTCAAATTTTCTTATGTGATCCAATTATTTGTCATTGATTCTAGAATGCAACATTCATTTCATTTATTTTCCATTTCTTTTCCTTTACTGCTTTTTTCTTGGGATTTTTTGGATCTGGCAGGGTGGGGGTTTATTTCTGGAATTTATGCTACAATATTTGTTGGCACTGCCTTTCTTGCAGGCACAAATACACATATCTACGATGGTTTCTTACAAACATTCCCAATAATTCCTATATCCAAAATCTTCTTGTACTGGAATAACTCTGAAAATTTCAATATATCATCTTGCTTATTGTCGGTGTGGCTATGAAGAAGTTAAGGTTATGGTGACATCTATTTTACTTTAATAAGGAGACTTTGTTGAACACTGGCAAAATTTGTTCTGTTGATAGTCTGGATCGTAAGTACTTGCCAGCATTATTCTCCGTGCGGTTGAATTTATGCTGAAAATTTCCTGAACATATTTGTTTTCATCCTGCAGAAATTTGTGGTGAAGGCAGTCTCTCTTGCAATTGCTCGAGATGGTGCTAGCGGCGGAATGGTTCGGACTGTTAGTGTGAGTACTTTTTATAACTTATATTCAATAGTGCAACTTACATTTATCCATTCACAACCATAATTGGTCTTGGCCTGAAGCCAAGTAAAGGTAGTGCTTTAGACATGGTTGACAAACTTTAATGATACAGCTTTATTTTGTTTGCCATGACAATGGATTATTGTATCATAAGGACTCAAAAGTCTTTCACAACCTCCTGTCGTAGTCAATAGTGGTACTCTATTTTCAACTTTGGGATGAGGTTTGAGTGCTTGTCACAGCTCTTCTCCTACCATAAGAGGGGATATGTGTAGGATAGTGGACCCAAGGAGATTATTTTTGGTGTGAGCAATGAGGTGGTCTTTTGGTTGTTGAGGAGACAAACAGATTTAGGATGAATTTGAAAATGGATTGTAAAGAGAGCTTGTATCCCATACAGGAATGGTTAGGATCAATCAAGGTTGGTTTATTTGCTCAAGGGCTTTTCCACTCATTTTCAATTAGTTGAGCTGGACCATGGTTGATCAGTGGGTTAAGTCTCTTACCCATTTGAATTTTTTAGTTTGCATGTTTGTCTGTTTGCTTGTTAGCCCCACGTGCGAGTCTAAGTCCCACGACAGGGAGGGTTTAAAGAGAGATTGTATCTCACTTCAAATGATTAGGACCACTCAAGGTTGATTTATATGTTGGGCCTCTCCACTCATTGACAATTGGTGTTATGTCGAATGCTCTAACATGGACATCTAAGGTTACTGTAATGAGAGAATTCTGAGGTGCTGACCTCACCAATCTTTCCTTCCAAAGATCTGACACTTTTTCGCAAATGTTCTAGGATATTACCTTTTTGTGAGGAGCAAAATTAATTGATGATTGCTATGTTTTGGGGTATTAGCCAATAGCCGGAGAAATATTTTGGTGAAGATACAAAGATGGGGGACCAGGATCCACCAACTCGGGCAAGGATTACAACATTGGAGATCATGGGAAGGCCGCCCTGGGTGACGGCTTGGAGGATAGTAGGTTTACATGTCACTAGGCCATTAGCTGGAACCGTTTGTGTGACAGGGAGTTTCTGTCAGACATTTTTGTTTGTCCTGAATAAATGTTGGAGAATACATGGGGTGAAGGCTTTTTGAGGGGATTTCGGCCATGTTCATAGGAGAATGCAACACTGATTCATTCAGAAGGGGAAGGTGGCATACCGCTATATCCAGAGCTTGCTTATAGTTTTTTTTTCTTCTAGCATCATAGCTGGTGCTGACCGAGCCTTTTTTGGTTAATAGATTGTTGCCCTTACCCTCCGGTCTATCTTACAAGGTGTTGAACATGAACTCCACTTTTTTTGTACTCTTGCGGCTATGGCACTGCTTTTATACCCCTTCACTATGTAGATGATCTTGTGTTACTAAATTTATGTTATCCTATNTACAATATTTGTATCTTACGATACGCCTTCCGATACACGATTTGATAACTATGATCTGGATTACCTCACAAGTGGACAGAGATGATCGGGGCAGTTGAACAGTGGTGGAGCCACTCNATAATATCTATTATTTAATTTTCAAAATTAGTTATCAGAAACATTTTACATCTGGATTACCTCACAAGTGGACAGAGATGATCGGGGCAGTTGAACAGTGGTGGAGCCACTCATGTACTATTGCCCACCCTCCAAAATTTTTTCTTGCCATTACCCATGTACTTTTTATATATTTTTAGGTATATCTAGTTATGCATTCTAGTATTTTCTTATTATATCAATTAGTATAGACTCATTCCTAAATGATGGATGTAGGGGTCATTTTGTAAATTTAAATAACTTGTGGGATTATTTTGTTATTGTTTAAAAATTGGGAGGATTGTGTAATGAAATGATTGACAAGTATACAACCTCTAACGACCATGTGGTCCTCCAACAACTATGTTAGCCACCAATGAGATGCTACTTATCTTGAGGTCCTTATAATTGACGGCAATCCTAGAACACTAGGTAACTCGTGAAGCGTTTTGATCAGCTCGATGGATAAATTATTAATTCCATTTCACTACTTTTATCGAATAGGATAAATTTTTGTAAAGCACCCACCTAAAAATACTTTTTTGGCTCTGCCCCTGGAGTTGAATAACCTGACTCTTAAGTTAATGCATTGTGGAACAGTCGCTGAATTGGGATTGGAAGTATTTGGTCATGAGATGATTTGATGTTTAAACTCCACATGCTTTCCTAAGTTTTTCTGCCTCCATGGGATTATTTATTTACTCAAATTATTCATATTTTCTTGAAACTGCAACTAGTTGGTTTAGGTAACTCAATGATGCAAAAGTAATTAGTTTGAACTAAAAGGCATGTAACATTATCAATAACCTTGTAGTTTCGAAGAATCTTGGAGATAGTAATATTCTTGATAAAAGCTGAATTTTAGTAGTGTTTTGAGGTGCATGTGCCTATGGGATTGGAACTTTGAGACCCATGCTGAGCCTTTGAACCTTTTTTCAAGGTTTATCTAATTTGCTTTTCAGCTTTGACTATCCGTCTGGATGCTTATTATGGGTGTTATGGCTCGTGCTAAATATCTTTGCAGTAGGATTTCTAGCATTCTGAATTCCAAGCTCCTTCTTGTGTGGCTCTGTGCAAGTTGTTTGTTTGGCTTGATGATCTTTTATAGAACAGATGCCATTGTGTTGTTTTTAAGGATTCGAGTTTTGTAGTTTTTTATTTTTGCGTCCAAAATTGCTTCCCAGCATTCCTTCCGAATTTTAGTGAATGAACAAAATACACTAGTTCGTTAGCATGGCCTGCGTCCATCATCTGTCTTTCTTAGTTTTCATTCTGCTCAATTGTGATGACAGTAACTCTTTATCTTCTGCAGATAAATTCGGAGGGGGTGACAAGAAATTTCTACCCTGGTGACACCCTTCCATTGTGGCATGAAGAGCTGGAGCCCCAGAATTCACTGCTGGATTTAATGTCAACCTCCAGTCCTGAACCAATGGTCAGTTGAAATTATGATAATCATCTGAAAAGGGTTTGCAGCAAGGGTCCTGGACACTGTCTTGGATGATTGTACTTTTTGAAGTAGAATTAATTTCTTATTTGACAGTCTAAANAGGGTTTGCAGCAAGGGTCCTGGACACTTTCTTGGATGATTGTACTTTTTGAAGTAGAATTAATTTCTTATTTGACAGTCTAAACCCTTATGTGTTGGTGCTTTTAAATGCTGTAGACCCCATTGGATCCCAAATAGTGTGTACCCCACCACACACATCTTCACTATAACATTATGCAACTCTACATTGGTTACCCTCTGATATATGTATTTGAACTTTCAACTCTTCAATCCTTTTTTGGGTTTGTGGATGTTTAGCCACGTACTCTAATCTTGCAATGTTTGCACCGATTATTTCAGAGGCGCATGTTCATTCATGGAAAGGTAACATCAGCATATGAAGGAAACTAAATGAACTTTTTCAAAAAGGGTTTTGAGCTTATGTGAAAACCAAAATATTATATTTGATCTTTTATTGAATGAGGATATGATGGCGGATGATACATGTGACTTGCATGAGGGTTGGTGGTAGGGTTTTTGCCACTCATATTTGATGTTTATGCCCTTCGAAAGGGCTTGAAATCAATCCCAGTAAGCCATGTTCCCTTGCTGTCATAGAGCAATTTCATTAAGTCCGTTTTTTTGTGACGTGGTTGAATGTCTTATGCTACAAGGATGCACGGTGGAAGAAATTATTGGCAATGGAAGGGTGTATTCATACTTGGAAGTACTAAAAATTTGCCAGTGACATAGGGTCTATGAAGGCCAAACAGAGGTTTTGATCCGGAAGGTGTTTAAGGGTATATATGTGGGGTTCGGTTATTTTAGTCTGGGAAAAGGTGGTGAATTTTTAATAATTATAGGNTTTTGATCCGGAAGGTGTTTAAGGGTATATATGTGGGGTTCGGTTATTTTAGTCTGGGAAAAGGTGGTGAATTTTTAATAATTATAGGTCTACATTATGGTTCGGCCGTAAGTCTATATATTTTTATGGTGATTATGGATGGTTGAGTAGACACGGGATTCCATGGTATATGTTATTTGCTGATATATTATTTATTAGTGAAATTAAAGTAGGAATTAATTATAAAGTAGAAGTTGGAGAGAAATTTTAGAATTAAAAAGATTCAAGGTAAGTAGAAATAAACTTGTATTTGGGGTTCAAATACAAATACAAGTTTATATTTGAGGAAGTTGTAAATTCAAAAATTAAGAGATCAAAAGGGAATACTTTTGATATTTGGGGTTAATTTTTTGTAGGCTCGAGATTAAGAACGATTTTAATAGTAGAATTAAAGCCATACGGACAAGGTGGAAAAATGCATCTGATATGTTGTCTGATTGACATATTCCTTGGGTTGAAGGCTAAATTTTATGATATAATTATGACACCGACAATGTTTTACGGTTAGAGTTGTTAATTGAGTTGAGGTTTGCGAGTTTGATCTTGTTTTTTTAAACGATCCTAAAAAATTATTCAAGCTCAGCTCGTTTAAAATTCGAGGCGAGCTCGAGTAGCTCAATTATTATATATATAAATAAGTCGAGTTTGAATCGAGCCTTATAGGTTTGTTTTTCTAAATGAGTCGGAAAAATTGTTCAAGCTCATATAATTTAGAACAAGAGTCGAGCTTTAATCGAGTTTTATCTGAACCGAACCCGGGCTGAACCCAAGTAGTTTGTCTCGATTAACACACTTATTTACGGTATAGAATGTTGGGTCATAAAAAAATAACATGTTCAAAAATTAAGTATTATAGAACTGCAATGTTAAAATGGATACGTAGTAAAACAAGAAAAAATAATATTAGAATTTGTATATAAAATAACCCCAATACGAGATAGATTAAGAAGAGAATGTAACTTAAGTTTTTTTGCACATGTTTTTAGAAGACTTAGTAGTTCATTGATGAGAAAGAAAGTGTAATTATTATTCATATCATTGATAATGCGAGAAATATAGGTAGGTTGAATTTAACTTTGAATTGATACTAAAAAAACATATAATAACTCATGGTTTAATAGAAAAATATGACACTTGATAGATCAAAATAAAAAAATAAAATTCGTATAGTTGACTCTAATCCAAATAGTCAAGATAAATATTTTGTTGAATTGAGTCGAGTCGAATTGAGATGTATTAATTTAAGTGTAATTTGTTGTCATTTAAGTTTAGGATTTGAAGAAAAAGAAACCACTTCACTTAAGGTAGCATTCCTTCCAAAAAGAAACCTTAATTCAGAAATACACAACATTCCATGTCGAGGTTGTAGTTACATGCATTTATAATAAGGAATAGGACAAGCAAGCATCATCAACCTCGCCACAACTACAGCCATTATGTTTCTATGTTTATTAGTTCTAAGTAGCACGAAATTGTTTTGAGCTGTGCATTATATCAAGTTTATCAACTGCCCTAGCTTTCTAGTTCTAAATAACTCAAAGCAGTTGGGAGTTGTACATAGATATACAGGTCTGCCTATAGTATCGAAGAGTGATTTATACATTAATATTTTGAATATGCTAACATATGCCAATAATCGCTAATTTATAGACGAATTTTGTCAACTAGAATTTTGAAAAAAGTAATTGTTATCCATGATTTTTTTTTTTGTTGAACTATTTTTCCAAACAGTAATAACTTTCAAATGCTAAGCTAAAGCTATTANACGATTTTTTTTTTTTAAACTATTTTTCCAGACAGTAATAACTTTCAAATGCTAAGCTAAAACTATTATCCCAAGATAGTTGAGACATAAACCCTAAATTGATGTTATCATTTCACTAATTATAGGAACCACAATTTAAGTTGATTCGACTTCTAAAGATTATTCCAACAACAAAATGGTTCCTCAATCAAAGAATCCTTAGATATCATAGTGACTTTGGATAGGACAATAAAGAGTAGTTTTTATCTATTTGTCTTCATGAAGCTTATAGGAACCCTAAAGCAATCAAATTTTATTATTTGATTTCAAAGTGAGCTACTCTTTTGAGCAAATTCGGACCTAAATCCTACATTATCGATATCATCTCTATAATTAAGAGTATTGCAATTTAAGTAGACCCAACTTCTTGATTATGAGTACTCAAACCATGGAATGAAATGATTCATAAACTATTAAATCCTTAGCCGTCAAAGAGACTTTAGATAGGGGAAGGAAAAGTAGGTTTTTAGAAAAATTATATTCCTTGTAAGTCTCAATGACCAATGCTTTTCACAAAAAAAAGGTGATACCCTCCAAACAATGCTAAAGTTTGGTTCTAATCCTGGTCCTTTTCTTTAGTGATCATCATGATTCATTAGATTAGGATGTTTTTCCCTCCATTACAACTATTCCTATGTTCACTCAAGTGCGACATTCCACATCATAAACACACCAACATTGTATGAGTCCAAGGTCATCCTGCATACTTTATTCACAATTACATTTGGCCCCTTAAATTAATATTCTGTCAAATCAATCCATACAGTCAAAATTGGTGAAGTATTTTTTTTTCTGTTATTTTTCTTCATTTTTTCAAATAAAAAATTTTATTGTGTTGTTTGAGAGGAAAATTTGACTTCAACCTTCGTCCTCTCTCCCCTATTTTTGCTTATTTACCTCTTCTGGACATATAATATTTTCTTGCAAAAAATTCGAAGGAGATTGAAGGAAGGATACATTGCAGCTTTCTTGATAGGTTTCAGGACCATTTTTTTTCCTTCAAGAAATAGTTGAAAAGGAATGTCAATTTTCTTTTTCATATTTTGTTAATAAATAATACAATTTTACTTTCAATAATTGGCATTTATAGCATCGCCATATTATTAAACTTTCAAACTAGGTTTGATCCAATTATTGCCCTTTTTTATTCCTTGATAATTGTATTAAAATTTTCATTTGGGTGGGCGAATGTATGGGAACTATAAAGGCAGGGAATGAGTAGCAATGAGGGAACTACCATGTGTAGGCCACGATTGGGGAATTAAGGCCCCAAATTTCTGTTAAATGGGCACTTTTTGTACAAAGACAGTATTGTCCCCTACAGGATCTGTTGTCCTCCATTCTAATCAAGGATAGAACTGAGCAATCAAACTGTTAATTCTTAGGTTACCCTACCAACAGGGGTTGTCTGGATCTATGGCCACATCATTACTGGATAAGCTGTGTTCATTTGATGCTGTTTGGCCTTTTTTTTTTTTTTTTTTTTT
>CAUOFW020003647.1:429633-546975 GCA_963454935.2 Ilex paraguariensis | reverse complement strand
AAAAAAATGAAGCTAATTGCAACCATATAAATGGAAATAATTGTCTTGTCAATAGCACAATATGCACATAGAAATGAAATTTTTAACAGTAACCAATTTCAAGCCAGTTACAATGTTGCTTGTTTGTCGCAAAGAGAGAGAGAGAGCGAAAGGTGAGATTTTATGCATCCATAAGATGATTTCCTAATTAAAAAAAAAATATTTTTTCCTCTTTTTTTCCACACATTTACTAAAGCTATGGCTAAATCCACAAACAAAAAGAATATAACTTTCAACAAAATTATTCAACTTTTTTCTATTAATCTTTACATGGGTCATTGAAAGATTGTTGGATGCGTAGCGAAACATAACTTTTTATTGGTGGATCAATATGATGGATGTACTTTGACCAATTTACCCTCCACATGTTAGTTGCATTACTTTTAAGAGTAATACTATTTAAACCTAAAAATCTGACCTAATTTACTGACAAAATGATGTGGCTTAAGTAGAACTATTAGATCAACACAAAGTTTTAATGTTTGATGAGCAACACAGTCAATCCAAAGATAATAGTAAATTAGGTCAGCAAATTAAGTCAATAAATTAAATCACAATAGCATTGCTCTACTTTTAAAACATCCCTGGTCATGTATTTAAACATGATCTTACTTTATGCACAAAATTATTTTTTGCTTAAACAGACTTGCTTAAAAAAATCTTTATGATAAGCAAATATTTAATATCACAGNTTACTTTATGCACAAAATTATTTTTTGCTTAAACAGACTTGCTTAAAAAAATCTTTATGATAAGCAAATATTTAATATCACAGTGACCTACTAATTACTATCATGTGATGTTACTATCTAATAAAACATAAAATGGAGAAATCAACCTCACTTTTATGGACTTGACTACGATATCAAAGAAAAAATTTCGGTACCGTACCTCCAACTTTTCTTACTTTAATGAGTGTGTTTTATAATTTTTGTGAGTTATTTTATAACAAAAAAAATTATCACTTTTGTTGGTATTTTTACTACATTTAAAGTAAAATTTTTTCACTTGAACTAAAACATCTTCTACTATTCCTCTTGGCATCTTCACAACTCCTAATTGCAAGCTGGAGAATAATAGATGTTGGCTTCAATTTCCCAAGTCCTAGCTACTCGTAGATCGAATAGGGAAGGAGGTTCACACTCCTACTCAAATCTAGCAATGCTTCCTCTACCCAACAATCCCCAATGATGATTAAGATGGTGGGACAGTCAGGATCTTTGTATTTGGGTGGAGTGTTAGTCCGCAAGATGGTACCTTACCTGTTCTATAATGAATGCCTTTTTCTGAACATTAATTTTCCTCTTGACTGTACATAGGTCTTTTTAGAATTTGGTATATGATGGTACCTGTTTTATAGCATCTAGAAGAAGAATATTAATCTTCATCTACTTAAAATTTTTTAAAATTTTAGAAGTATCAGATAATTTAGTAGGCATATGAAGTCTATGTGGGTAAGGAGCAGGGATAAAATAACTATTAACATCAACAATCTCAGGCATCTTAGTCCCTTTACTAGTCTCAAGTTCACCCAAAGTCTCTTTTTCTGTAGTCTTAGAGACCTTGGGTGGTATTGTCTTATCAAATTCTTTACCACTCCAAAGAGTGGTAATGGACTTAATCTGCTCTCGATTGAGCTCATAAGACTCTAGTATGTGTTGACACTTGGAGTTTTCTTATGGTTGACTTGGGAATTTTTCGATTCTCTTGTTGCATTATCCCAAGGTGTTATTGATCTTAGTAATGTGAGTCCTAATGTCATTCAAAGCTTGTGTAGTTTGGTTATTAATATTGTTCTGATTCTGTATGAACTGATGTAATAGGTCATCTATGCTTCTCTTATGGTGGTTAATATAGAGGTGATACATGTTGACCTTAATGGCCAAACCCTTATACTTGAGGTTGTGGTGGGTTTTGTACAAACCCTAGCTATGGTGGTCCCTGTGTGGGAACTTGTGGAATGCTAGACAGACCTTGACCTAGAAAAACTTGATTGGGCTGACTGGTGGTAGGAGGATAGGACATCTATGCTTGAGGTGGTGAAGTGTGATCATTTCTCCAACTAAAGTTGGGATGGGTACACCATCCTAGATTGTATGTATTGGAATATGGAGAAAAAGATTGTCTAGGTTGGTTGAATGCATTAACTTGATCATGAGCTTCCTTATAAATAGGAATTTTCGGGCACTCAATCATGGAATTCTCTATCAACTCATAAAGAGCACAAGGGTCCTCAACCTTTGGCACACTAGTCATCTCATTGACCTTTTGAAATTCCAAACTTTATATTTTCCTTGGAAGCTTTGCAATCTTGGCTAAGAGATCATCTTGATCTCTTAATAGATATTTATCTCTTTTGGACAATTGAGTGGCTATTGATGATGTCAATTGCTCAGTTGGGTTCAAGATATCCCATGAATGGGCACTCTCTGCCAAACAATAGAAATAATCAAGAGCTTCCTTGGATTCTTTATTAAACAATTCTCCATTACACATCATGTCTATGAACTGATAATGTGTAAGGGTAATTCCTTCATTGAAGAAGCTTACCATCTGCCACAGTCCAAAGCCATGGTATGAAATAGAGTTTAGAAGGTCCTTGAATCTCTCTCAATATTCATAAAACTACTCATTAGATTTTTTAACAAAATTTTGGATTTATTTCTTCAAAGCAGTAGTTTAATGAATGGAACAGAATTTTGTTAAAAACTTTTTTTGCATTTGAGCCCAAGTAGAAATGGTATGAGGTCTCAATGAGTTTAGCCAAATCTTTGTCTTATCCAGAAGTGAGAAAGGAAACAATTTCATTCAGGCCTTCTCTTCCAGAAAAATTTGTTCCAAGAATGTACTACCTACCTCCTCAAACTCCTTGAGATGATGGTAACAATTTTCTCTCCCCACCCCATGAAATTGAGGAAGTCACAATAATTGATGTGATCCATCATAGTTCCACTAGGTTGAACTTCTGGAGGATTATTCCTAGTATTTCTCGGGTTAAGCACAATATTAATAGCATTATGCCCCTGATTAGCAGGGTTAATGATTTGTGTGTAAAGTTAACAATTTTTACTATGCATTTTTGGACTAATTGTACTTTGATGGAGTTTAAGTAATGACATTTCAGGTCCTAAAGAGAACAAAGGCTCAAGAACAACAAAAATCACACTTGAATGTAACACCAGCACCAAAGGGAACAAAATTGGAGAAGGTTGGAACAAAGCAAGAACGTTCGAACGTTAACCCATGTTTGAACGTCCTCTGAAATCCTGCCAACACTAGCTGCTGAGACATGGCGTGTTGCAGTCAACAAAGGAAAAATGCTGAGGTATTTGAGTACCACGTTCGAACGCCAACTCACGTTCGAACGTCTTCTAGAATACTGAGAAGATTACACCACTGGAACCTGGTATGTTGCAGTAAAGAAAGAAGAACCACAAAACAGAAGTACTTGAGTACAACGTTCAAACGCCACTCCATGTTCGAACGTTGTCTTGAATGACTGAGGACCAAGTTGCTAAGTGTAAAGTCAAAGTTGTTCAAGACGTATGGAAGTGACCATCACAGAAACCANCGTGTTGCAGTCAACAAAGGAAAAATGATGAGGTACTTGAGTACCACGTTCGAACGCCAACTCACGTTCGAACGTCTTCTAGAATACTGGGAAGATTACACCACTGGAACCTGGCATGTTGCAGTAAAGAAAGAAGAACCACAAAACAGAAGTACTTGAGTACAACGTTCAAACGCCACTCCATGTTCGAACGTTGTCTTGAATGACTGAGGACCAAGTTGCTAAGTGTAAAGTCAAAGTTGTTTAAGACGTATGGAAGTGACCATCACAGAAACCACATCGCACTTGAGTGGAAGGAATCAGACCCTATCTGGCATTCGAACGCCCTCAAAGCAAAGACATAGACAACGTTCAAATGACATCTCACGTTCGAATGTCCTTAAAGAAAAGGCAGACTTAACGTTCGAATGCCAGATCATGTTCGAACGTCCTCTGCAGACTGCCTATAGAGTAGTTGGTTCCCATGGGCAAAAAATACTATTCACTTATTCTCTCTTATCTCCCANAACGCACTTGAGTGGAAGGAATCAGACCCTATCTGGCATTCGAACGCCCTCAAAGCAAAGACATAGACAACGTTCAAATGGCATCTCACGTTTGAATGTCCTTAAAGAAAAGGCAGACTTAACGTTCGAATGCCAGATCATGTTCGAACGTCCTCTGCAGACTGCCTACAAAGTAGTTGGTTCCCATGGGCAAAAAATACTATTCACTTATTCTCTCTTATCTCCCACCCCCTCCCTTTCATTGCCTATAAATACTCCCATGTTAGGAGCTTAAAGGGCATTCTTCCTCTTGTAGAGAAAAGGGGGAGCAATCCTTGTTCTTGTAAGTAAGAGTGTTTAGTAATCTAGTTCTTGAACATTTCATGTTTATGTTTTCATTTTGCATTTATATCAACCATGATGGAGGCCTAGACTCCCCTTGTAGTTGAAGTCTTTTATTTACTTATGCTAAGTCTTTACATTCATGTTGTGACAACCATGATGGAGGCTTAGACTCCCATTGTAGTTGTACTTGCTTTTATTTACAAAGTATCAAGACAGATAGTTCATCTTTTGGTTGTGGTGGAAACCCTCCAAAAGTAACTAGCTTTCTTCTACTTTTATTGTTCATGTATTTCATTTCCATTGCTTGAGCATCCATCTTTCTTAGAAGAGTGAAATTCTTCCACTTTTTTAGAGTTTTACGAAAACTATGGAGGGTGGAAAGTGATTCACTTATTTTTCATTGAAGATAAGCTCTTTGTTTAGTTTGTTTCATTTAGTAGCTCCTCTACTTAGAGGGATGAGTAGCATTCACTTTTCTAGCTTTTCCAAGGCCATGAAAAGTGAGTAGTTCCTCATTCACTCTTTAGTAAGAGGTGATTAGTATGTAAAGATTATCCGGAAGCTATGTTTGTGCAACTCCTTCATGCTTTAATACTTTATATTCCACCTGTTCAATGGATGGTTGAATGCACCTAGCAAAGTTGAGGTACTTTGTATAACCACGAGCTTTCTCTATGATACAGATGACTTCTGCATAGAAAGACCCGTTGGTTCAAGGCAAGCACCCCGACTAGCTCTTCATAACAATCTTTCAATCTTCACCATTATTGCGCTTTATTCAAAGAATGGACCCTTAATGCCATGGTTGGATACCTTATAGAAACACTTGTTTGTTTGTAGACGGGTTAAGTTTTGACATAGACAATTCTTGTAAACTTCTAGAAAGGTATCGGAATCATGTGCTTAATTCTCATAATCCATCTNATCTTTCAATCTTCACCATTATTGCGCTTTATTCAAAGAATGGACCCTTAATGCCATGGTTGAATACCTTATAGAAACACTTGCTTGTTTGTAGACGGGTTAAGTTTCGACACAGACAATTCTTGTAAACTTCTAGAAAGGTATCGGAATCATGTGCTTAATTCTCATAATCCATCTTTATCTTCCGATTAACTTGCTATTAACACGGGAGTTAATTGAGTTATAAAGCACAACCATAATAAACCGGATAGTCTATTACATGCCCTGATCCTCAAGCTAAAGGGTGGCTATTACATTTTGAAAATCTTATATTTTGTATAGAAAACTCTTGAAAAGAATCTTCTATTCTATTCAAGAACCCCACCACTCCAAACNGCACAACCATAATAAACCGGATAGTCTATTACATGCCCTGATCCTCAAGCTAAAGGGTGGCTATTACATTTTGAGAATCTTATATTTTGTATAGAAAACTCTTGAAAAGAATCTTCTATTCTATTTAAGAACCCCACCACTCCAAACTCTCGAAATTTTCAGTTACTTGGTCTCTATTATTGCTTATTTCAAAACATCAATCATAGATTCCTGTGGATTCGACTCCAGACTTAACTGGATGATTACTAAAACTTGACCACCTACACTTGGGTGTACACATTTCGGATCAAGTCAATTAACTGCGACGTCCCTAAAATCGGGAGTCCTTTGTCAACTCGTTGATCACCCATTAATCTGCAAAAATATTCATAAATGCNCTGGATGATTACTAAAACTTGACCACCTACACTTGGGTGTACACATTTCGGATTAAGTCAATTAACTGCGACGTCCCTAAAATCGGGAGTCCTTTGTCAACTCGTTGATCACCCATTAATCTGCAAAAATATTCATAAATGCTGCATAACCCAACACCATAGCACAACATCCCCTTTACCGGGATCACAACACACAAAGTTTGGGCAGAGTCTCCCTTGTACCGGGCACTCCTAAACGCATAAACTATATACCATTCAATCACATGACCCATCCAAGGTCCAATATATATCAATTCATTCTCATTTATTGTCCATTTATATCATTTTAACAAAAGGACTCAAGGCCCGAAAGCATAACAAAACATTTGAAAATTTGAAGTTTGAAAATAATATACCGGTAGAAGATGTGCAAGTTTTATCAATAGAAAAAGGCTACTGAAAATGTTATACCGCATAAACTTGACGTTCTACTAGTAGGAAATGCCTACTAGAAAAGTTCTACCGGTAGAATAGCTCATCTTTCTACCGGTAAGGCTTTCCAATTTTTTCCCGATTTCATCCTTTTTTAATTCCAATTCATTCCAACCTTATACAACATCAACCCAAACTCATATAACATCAATTTTAAATAAAATACAGTTCATATGAGTTCTATTACAATCCTTTACATAACATTACATGTCCAAAAAACTAGATTACACCTTAGTTTTACAAAAAAACTTAGTTTAAAAGCCACATCTCGGTTTTTCTTCAACAATGAGGGATTGAATGAGAGCCGTCCATCGGCGCATGTCTCGCATTTGAAATATTGTCCCCATAAAAAGTGAGCCACGTTCAATAAGGTATCTCCTAAAAAGGCTATTCCCCAATCTAGATCCATATGAAATATTTACATGCCATTCACAAATAGCAATCGCTTCATTCAAGAATATGCAATTCAACAATGGAATCCTCTATGCCATGATATGATATGAGATGAGACTCACGAATGCAACTCAACCCAAGCCTTTACTAGCTCTCTCAACACATGCAACGCCATTCGTATGAATCCTGACATTCTAAGCCCGTGCCATTGATGTTGCACATCTACTGACCATCATAAATCCCGGGTCTTTCTTGGGGTGGGTATTTATGGACTCACACCAACAGGCACCCAACCAACACGGCATTAATGGAATTCTATCAATGGCTCCGCGTATGTCGACACACTTTATGGACTCTACACCTACAAGTTGTGTATCCAATCACTAGGTCTTGCACTCGAGAGGCAATCTAACCCTACTTGCTAACCCCGACCTTATTTTCAATGTAAATCATGCAACTTAGTCTAACCATCGGCCTAATTATCCCGAGCCACGCATCATCCATCAAGAATGGTGTTTGATCAAATCATGCACACACATCCACACTCATGTCAATGCCCATGAATGTGATGTTTCCTGTGCATATGCAATGTAAATGTACAATTACATTTCATATCCTTACGCAACTAAGATCTCAATTACAATTTCACATCATGTTTCATATGTCATGTGCACATAATGAACAACATTCTATCTCATTCAACATTCCTAATTGTCAATTATATCATAAGCATATAATTACAATTTACAACATCATTCAAGCATGTTATTCCAATTTCATCAAAACAACATACTTCAATCATTCAAGACATTTTATCAATACCCACGTATATCATTCAATGCATTTTTTTATCAAACACTCACATATATCATTGAAGACATTTTATCAATCACCTACATATATCACATTTTTCAAGAAATCACATCAAGTAATTTATACATACCCAATTCAAGCTAGAAATGATTTTATCCATTTTTATACCCACTTTTCACATTTCAACTACCATAGGTAAGTGTCACACAAGAGATTACACCTCTAACACCCTACCCATTCCATATAACAACCCTAGGCTGGAAATAAACCTAGTTAGGAAAGAACCCTACCTCTTGAAGCGTAAAACAACGGTAGAAAAATTTCAGAACACAAATCAAGCTCAAACTCTTGATTTTTACAAAATTCAGTTTGTTGAACTTCAGTGAAATTTGTGATTTTTGGTATGTAGGCGTAACCCTCGTCACGTAGATGAACTTTGATTCTTAGCCCAAGTCGATTTGACTAAAGGGTAGCTATAGATCGTAGAGACAAGTTGAAAACTCTCTCTTTTTCCCTCTCATCCCTCTTCAACGTAAAAATCCAGTTGATTTTCTCTCCTATTTATACCCCTTGAAATGTTTGAACCTCGTCGCGCCATATATTCTCCATTCTCGGGTCCGATTTTGTCCCAAAATTATTAAATTTCGTCTCGATTTAAGTTTAAAATATTTTATATGAACTTCCTTTAAATTATTTTCTAATTTTAAAAATTTAATTACATGTCTCATTTTTAGGTCACACGACACCTGATCGTCTCGTAAAACGTAACAAATTTGACTATCTCGTAATTCAACAAAAATTGACTAGTAACTAGATCTCGTGAAACGAATCCAACGATGAGGTCCATTTTGTCATCCGAGTTCTATAAAAATTTAGGTTTTCAACCCGTACAGAGGTGAAAAATTATCATTTTGCCCTTTTTTTTTATTATAAAAATTCAAATTTATCTGGGTTTTACATTCTTCTCCCTAAAAGAATTTTGTCCTCGAAATTCACACACATATGCACATTCAACCACATACATATGCAATAGTTATATAATATTGAATGACTACAAGAATGTACCTCCATCCTCAAACTAAAATGGATAAGTGGTACACATAGTATTCTCACGCTCCCATGTCACCTCCTCCACACCTCGGTGCTGCCACACAACACCTTCACCAACCTCATAGTCTTGCCTTGCAAAACTTGATCTCGACTATTCATGATACGCGTCAGTCCCTCTTTGAAGGTCTCATTTGCATCAACAATCAGCTCACCCCAATCCACCACATGTGTCGAATCTGGGGTGTACTTCCAGAGCATGGAGACATGAAATACCTCATGAAAACCTGATAAATGTGATGGTAACGCCAACTGGTAAGGAACTATACCAACATTCTCGAATACCTTGAAGGACCCGATATACCTCAGCGACAACATTCCCTACTTCTCGAACCTGACCACTCCCTCTTAGTCATCACCTTCAAGAAGACGTGATCTCTAACCTCAACTCTAGAGGTCATCGTCGCCTCTGAGCCGTGAGAATACTCTTTCGTATTAAGTTCATCTTCTCCGAGGTGTCTCTAACCAAATTCAAACCTGTAGAGGGTCTCTCTTCAACCTTCATCCAACAAACTAGAGAACAACACGACCTCCCATAAAGTACCTCATAGGGTGTCATCTGTATGCTCGCCTAGTAACTGTTGTTGTAGGCAAACTCCACTAAGGGTAAATACTCTTCCTAGCTACATTTGAGATCTAGGACGCATGCCATAGCATGTCCTCTAATGTATGGATGGTCCTCTCCGACTGACCATCCGTTTAAGGATGAAAAATTGTGCTCATCATCAACTGTATCCCTATGGCCTGCTGAAAACTCTCCTAAAAATAATAGGCCGTGAATCTGGGATCCTGATCCGATACTATAGATATGGGCACCCCATGTAATCGGACTATTTCTCGTATGTACAATCAACAGAATTTCTCTAGTGTGAAAGTCATCTGCACGGCCAAAAAAGTGTGTCGACTTCATAAACCAGTCCACTATCACCCACACCACATCATGCCCTCGCGATGTCCGTGGTAAGTGTGTCACAAAATTCATCATGACGTACTCCCACTTCCACTCAGCTATCTCCAAAGGCTGGAGCAACCCTACTGGTCTCTGGTGCTTAGCCTTGGCCTGCCTCTTCATCCCACTCCAATAGTATTGTTAACGAAGATCATGGTACATCTTCGTGCCACCTGGATGCACAGCAAAACGGGAGCAATGAAACTTCCTAAGGATCTCCTCTCTCAGATCCGTAGACTGGGGAACCACAACCCTTCCCTTATACCAAAGACTGTCATCTACATGGATGACCCAGTTTTTGTCACTTATACTCGACTATACCTAGTCCTTGATGGACAATATCTTTGTGTCCTGCCATTGGGACTCGATCAACTTGATTAGTAGGGAAGGCAAAGCCACCAAAATCCCCAAAGTGTCTTGAGCCTATCCCCTGTAGTGCAACCCGAACTGTTGCACAGTCTCGAGTATCTACCACTCTCAAGATGCCACACTAGCCAAGACTCCCCATGACTTCCAGCTGAGTGCATCATCTGCCATATTTTCATTATCGGGATGATAATACAAAGTGAATTCGTAATCCTCTAAATACTTCATCCACATTCGTTGCCTCATATTGGGGTCCCGCTGTGTGAAAATGTAATTTAGACTCTTATGGTCCGAAAATACCACAAATTGCTCACCATATAAGTAGTGGCGCCAAGCCTACAAGGTAAAGATAATGGCCGCCAACTCCATGTTGTACGTAGGGTAGTTCTGCTTATGGTTCTTTAACTACCGAGAACTATAAGCTACCACTCCCCCAAACTGCATCAAAACACACCTAAGTTTGTCCTTGGAGGCATCACAATACATTGTGTACCTCTGTCCTCTCTCTAGGACTATCAAAATAGGAGTTGAAGTAAGCCTCTCCTTCAACTCTTGGAATGCCCTCTCATATGAGTCATCCCATTGAAACTTGATCTTCTTCTAGGTCAGTCTAGTCATAGGTGCAGCTAGTCGAGAAAAATCCTCAATGAACCTCCTGTAATACCCTGCCAATCCCAAGAAACTACATATCTTGAAGAATGATTTTGGCCTCCCCTAACTCATAACCGCCTCAACCTTCTCAAGGTCAACTGACACACCCAAAGTCGACACCACGTATCCCAAAAATTTCACATTCGTTAGCCAAAATTCACACTTACTAAACTTTGCGTACAACTGATGGTCCCTCAAGGTCTGAAGAACAACCCTCAAGTGACCCTCATGCTCCTCCTCAAACTTGGAGTAGATCAAAATGTTATCAACAAAGACTACGACAAACTGATCTAGATAGAGTTGGAACACCCTATGCATAAAATCTATGAATACTACCGGGACATTTGTCAATCCAAAAGGTATAACCGTGAACTCAAAATTTCCACCTTCCTAATCCTCAACTAATGGTAACTCATTCGTAGATCTATCTTTGAGTAGACCCGCGCNTTCCTAATCCTCAATTAATGGTAACCCATTCGTAGATCTATCTTTGAGTAGACCCGCGCCTCTCTCAGCTGATCAAACAAATCATCAATTTTTGGCAAAGGGTATCTATTCTTGATAATAACCCGATTTAACTGTCGATAATCTATACATAGTCGAAGGGTCTTATCCTTCTTCTTGGCAAACAACACTAGAGCGCCCCAAGATGAAGTACTCCGTCTAATGCAACCCTTCTCCATCAATTATTGTAATTAGACCTTAAGTTCTTACAATTCTATAGGTGTCATTCTATGCAGAGTTATAGAAATACGCAATGTATCAGGGTGCAACTTAATAGTAAAGTCTACATCCTTATGTGGAGGTAATCCCGATAGTTCGTCCAGAAAAATATCTTCATACTCACAAACCACCCGAGGTAGGCCCAACTCCTATCTCGCCTCGTCCTCCAGGTAATGTTTGCTAGCCAACTCGTCAACTGCCCGTGCCAACGAGAATCATACACTACTTGGGGTCAAACATCATGTTGCTCCCCCAAAAATTTAAAACAAACACCCTTCGGTGTGTAGACAGTAACCCTTTTCTGATCACAATTGATGACAACACGGTATGCCGTCATGGTGAGATCAAACTCCGATATGTCCATGACCCCTAGGTTCATGGTGAGTAGAATCTCTGAGATCTCTAGCTCACAACCTTGACATATCTGATCAATAATTACCCTAGATCCTAGGGAAGAACTTACATGCAATGGCTTTTCTAAGGTCTCAACCTCCAAGCCAAATCTCTCACACATGATGCATAAATAAATGAATGTGATGTATCAAATTCAAATAATCCCCTTGCCAATAAGAGAGAGTAGAAATGTACCTTGAATAATCGACTTATCCACTGACTCAGTCTGAAGTGTGATTGCATAGACACGCCCCTGGGTCCTAGAAGTCCCAGCTTGTAAGCCCTNAGTCGTAATCCTCTAAATACTTCATCCACATTCGTTGCCTCATATTGGGGTCCCGCTGTGTGAAAATGTACTTTAGACTCTTATGGTCCGAAAATACCACAAATTGCTCACCATATAAGTAGTGGCGCCAAGCCTACAAGGTAAAGATAATGGCCGCCAACTCCATGTTGTACGTAGGGTAGTTCTGCTTATGGTTCTTTAACTACCGAGAACTATAAGCTACCACTCCCCCAAACTGCATCAAAACACACCTAAGTTTGTCCTTGGAGGCATCACAATACATTGTGTACCTCTGCCCTCTCTCTAGGACTATCAAAATAGGAGTTGAAGTAAGCCTCTCTTTCAACTCTTGGAATGCCCTCTCATATGAGTCATCCCATTGAAACTTGATCTTCTTCTAGGTCAGTCTAGTCATAGGTGCAGCTAGTCGAGAAAAATCCTCAATGAACCTCCTGTAATACCCTGCCAATCCCAAGAAACNATAGAGGTTTTGACTTACCCTATCTCTCACTATTAATCTTGTATTTATAGTTACTGAACAATGAAACAAAATACGAGTAACCCTTAGTGTGGTATAAATATTACAATAAACATGGACCCTAATTAATGTAAACCCTAATTATATTATAGTAGCTTTCTCAACAGTCTTGTTATTGGAGTTGTGGTCCCTGACGCCTTTATGCACCCATTATTCATTGGCTGCAGTACGTGAGCNCAACTGATGGTCCCTCAAGGTCTGAAGAACAACCCTCAAGTGACCCTCATGCTCCTCCTCAGACTTGGAGTAGATCAAAATGTTATCAACAAAGACTACGACAAACTGATCTAGGTAGAGTTGGAACACCCTATGCATAAAATCTATGAATACTACCGGGACATTTGTCAATCCAAAAGGTATAACCGTGAACTCAAAATTTCCACCTCCCTAATCCTCAACTAATGGTAACTCATTCGTAGATCTATCTTTGAGTAGACCCGCGCCTCTCTCAGCTGATCAAACAAATCATCAATTTTTGGTAAAGGGTATCTATTCTTGATAATAACCCGATTTAACTGTCGATAATCTATACATAGTCGAAGGGTCTTATCCTTCTTCTTGGCAAACAACACTAGAGCGCCCCAAGATGAAGTACTCCGTCTAATGCAACCCTTCTCCATCAATTATTGTAATTAGACCTTAAGTTCTTACAATTCTATAGGTGTCATTCTATGCAGAGTTATAGAAATACGCAATGTATCAGGGTGCAACTTAATAGTAAAGTCTACATCCTTATGTGGAGGTAATCCCGATATTTCGTCCAGAAAAATATCCTCATACTCACAAACCACCCGAGGTAGGCCCAACTCCTATCTCGCCTCGTCCTCCAGGTAATGTTTGCTAGCCAACTCGTCAACTGCCCGTGCCAACGAGAATCATACACTACTTGGGGTCAAACATCATGTTGCTCCCCCAAAAATTTAAAACAAACACCCTTCGGTGTGTAGACAGTAACCCTTTTCTGATCACAATTGATGACAACACGGTATGCCGTCATGGTGAGATCAAACTCCGATATGTCCATGACCCCTAGGTTCATGGTGAGTAGAATCTCTGAGATCTCTAGCTCACAACCTTGACATATCTAATCAATACTCACCCTAGATCCTAGGGAAGAACTTACATGCAATGGTTTTTCTAAGGTCTCAACCTCCAAGCCAAATCTCTCACACATGATGCATAAATAAATGAATGTGATGTATCAAATTCAAATAATACCCTTGCCAATAAGAAAGAGTAGAAATGTACCTTGAATAATCGACTTATCCACTGACTCAGTCTGAAGTGTGATTGCATAGACACGCCCCTGGGTCCTAGAAGTCCCAGCTTGTAAGCCCTGTCCTCGGCCTCGGCCCCGGCCCATGCACGTGAAGTATTAGGGCCTGTGCAGCACTCTAGAACTGATACTAGCTCCCCTGGCCCATAGTGGGGTAGGGAGGAATGAAATAAGTCAGGGTATGCCCCATTGATGCTTGGGATTGGAATGCCCCATAGCTCTAGGATCCCTGTCTCTGAGGACAATTCCACTTCATGTGACCCAGCTGGTGGCATATGTAACAAGTCCTTTGGCTTGCCTTGTAGGTAGTCCTGAAGCTTCTCCTGCATTGGGAGGATTGACATTGGCTCTGTCCTTGATAGTCGCGGCCCTGTCCTTGAAACCCTTATGGGGTAGAAGTCTTTTACTTATTCCCCAAACTAGAAGAAGAAGATTGACCCTCTGATTCGCACTTTTTCGTGATCGGATTAATATTATATACCCAAATACTAGCCTCATTACTATTAAATAATAAAATATAATTTGAGCATCTGCCTGTTTCTACTGATCATACCCAATAGTACCTTCCTTGGGTTTAGGGTCCACTAAATATTTCTTGAGGCCTTTACCTTTTAGAAATACTTGGACTGATCGCGACCATAAAATATAATTAGTTCCATTAAGCTTGACTAATGTCATAGGACCATTAAATAGAACAACAAAAGACAAACCAAGTGGCACAGGAGAAGTAACAATTAATATTTCATCATTCTTGGATTCCATAGCCATAAGGGGCAAAATAGTGCAAAAAAGAAACTGAATCAAGCAAAATAGTGTTGTATGGCTGAACAGGACAAGGGAAGCTTGCTGGGTCGCTGAACCGACCTAGAAGAACTTGTTGGACCACTGAACCGGACAAGAGAGGTTTGTTGGACCGTTGAAATGGACAAGAGAGGTTTGCTGGACCGCTGAACATGACAAGAGAGGTTCACTAGACCACTAAACCGGAAGAAAAACTTTGCTGGACTGCTGAACCGGACAGGTGTGGTTCACTAGACCACTGAATCGTAGGAAAAAATGATAAAACTAGTCTGAATCGATGAAAGATTAACTAAACCGGGACTGAACTAGTATTGGACCAGGATTAAACTGGACTTGGACCAGTTTGGTCTGAAAGCTGCTGGATCTGGATTTGGATTGGGCTTGAGGTTAGTTTAAGCTCGTGGGCTTAGACCCGTTGCCCAAACCCGCGACTCGCCTGTGTGGGTCATCTGCTTCACTAACTAGGGTTTCAACTAAACCCTACTCCTTTTCTTCGATGTCGATAGTGCTCGCACCAGTCAATATTACCAAGGAACCCCAGTGGCCACATTACCATAGAAATCACCGAAAGCCACACAAGTCGACAGGGCCTCACACCCAACCAACAACTACACTACAACAATGACGAGGAAAGTCGACAGCAACACCACACCACCACCACCATAAAAAGCACCAATACCAAGATCAACTCAGTAGAGAACCACTAAAACCACCATCCATTTCACTATGAAGTTGCGCCGTTGGGAATGCATAGGTTTAGTGCAAACCCATTCAACACCGACAAACTCAGTGAAGGCTCGAAATAGAGAAAAAGGAAAGAAGAAGACAAGAATAGAAAAGAAGAGCAAAGAAAAAAATAAAAAATAAAAAGGGAGAAAGAAAAAAAAGATTAATAGGAGTTTAGACCTAACCTTGCTTTGATTCTATGTTAAGTTTAGAGAGAAATTTAATACAATATGATAGAGGCAAAGAGAGGTTTTGACTTACCCTACCTCTCACTATTAATCTTGTATTTATAGTTACTGAACAATGAAACAAAATACGAGTATACCCTTAGTGTGGTATAAATATTACAATAAACATGAACCCTAATTAATGTAAACCCTAATTATATTATAGTAGCTTTCTCAACAGTCTTGTTATTGGAGTTGTGGTCCCTGACGCCTTTATGCACCCATTATTCATTGGCTGCAGTACGTGAGCCATCTCCATTACCGATGGATTTTTGTTCATCAGAATTGTCAGGTAATGTCTCATGGTCTCCTATCCATGTGTCATGTTGCAGCTCTCATAGACTAACCTGGTGTCGTGCTCACATTCCCTAAACTGGTACTTATATTGGGCTCGTTAACGTCGAGCTAGCACCTATTCCGAGATCGTTTGCATTGGGCCTATATGAATTGGGTTATGGTCTAGTCTGAGCCCAATGAATGCTCTCTTGATGAGATGCTTGGGCCACCTTTGGTGAGCCCAGAGGATTTTGGGCTCTAGACGGGCTCAGAATTAAATTCATTATCATTAGTTGCTCTCTAGCCCCAGGTCAGGAGGATTACCTTCTAGCTCCGTCTTGGGGTTAAAATCGATTTTTTTGTCTCAATGATTATCCTGTGGATGATAGTTACTCATGATTACTAGTGATGTTCCAGTAGCGTGTTCAGTTCCCCTATACTTGTTTTGATGTGAAAGATGTGTTAGGAGAAGACATGCGTCGCGGGGAGAGGGCTTCTTTGGTACGGTTCTTTCCCACGTCTCATCATGGTAGTAAATGTTATAAGAAGAGGAGAATGCCCTTTACCTTTCCACTGTTATTTCAAATTTTTGACTTTCTGTGCTCCTTTCCCTTTTTCTAGACTCAAGGTGGTTGCCTCGTTCCACTGATGATTTTAAGAACTCTGTACTTTCATTCTTCTACGAAATGGTCTTAACTATTCATTAGGTACATACATGTTCTCTTTCTTTTGCTCTGGATCCCTTTAACCCCAACTGGGGGGGGGGGGCCGTGGGTTCTATTTTGTTTTGGAGATTTAGTTACTTTTAACGTCATTTTGGCAGTTTTGCTTTTTTTTTTTTGCGCTTTGTAGATTACCCATTCCTGTTGAGGTTGACCTTGATCAGATCTTGGTGTTTAGTTCAACTATTTTTATCAGATTGTGTTTTGCATTTGCCTTCTTTGTATTCTAGGTTACGATTGAAGAGGCTTCGTTCCCCCTAGTGGTGAGGTGCCCTTTATCAACAACACTGTTCCGATTGAGGGAGACCAATTTTTGTTGGTTTTGGCAAAGATATTCGAGATTCGTCCTAAGGTTTCAGATTTTGAGGATCCCGGGTCGATTCTTGTGGCCACAACCTCAGTTCGATCCAAAAAGCCTCTGTTGACTTTGCCCCCAACTGTCTCTAGTCGTGCTAAGAAGAAGAGGTCAACAAAGATTCCAATTTCCTATAGGCCTAACAGAAAAAAGATCTGACGAGACATTTTTTATCTTACTTGCTGTGCTGAGTCTACTACGAGTCATATCGACAAAGACGACTTGGATGCCTTGAGGAAGAAGTACTCATTTTCAACTTCTATTCTGCTCCATTCTCTCGAGGAGGACGAGAGATGTAACTCATCTATTCTTGGGATGACCTATTTCTTCACCTCGGCGTTTCGAGCTGGCCTTAGACTTCCTATTCATCCCTTCATTCAAGATGTCCTCACCTTATATAATGTGTGCCTATCTCGGATTTTCTCCAACTGTTGGGGCTTGTTGGTTGGTCTTCTTGTTCACTAGCGCGAGAGTGGAAACACTTCTCCACCCACCATTCGTGAGTTTGACCACCTTTTCCAACTTAAGCCTATTCTTGCTCAATGTTTTTTCTATTTTGCCAGGCGGGTTAAGGTAAAGAGTTTGATTTTTGGGTTTCCTTCTTCCAACCAGGGGTGAAAACCAAAGTTCTTCTTTGTCTGAGGTGACTCCTGAGAGTTGTAGCAACATCTAGCGATATTCCACGCGTTCCAAATTTTGAGGGGTTCCGAGGAACACGTAAAAACGACATTTGAAGATTTGTCTGTTAAATATGTTCTTACCATGAGGTATGTGTAGTTGTTGATTCTAAAAATAATAAAACAAAACATTAAAATAATAAGTTCTTACATATGTCAAATTCTAATTGGACAAAAGATGGACATATGAGAGTGGGAAACAAAAATGTTATGCTTACCAAGAATTCTTATCAAATTTTTCACGTTAATTCATGTGATACAGTTTTTATTATCAAATAAATGAGTTCTATTAATATTTAATGATAGAAATTGTGTCACATCAGTTGAAATAAAAAATTTAGTAAACAAACTTAATAACCATAACATTAGTGGAGTGGAAAATGTATTTCCCTTTTCTAATGCCATATTCAAACCATGTGTTCTAATTATTCACTTACCACATGGCACAAAATGACTAGCAAACCCACATATCCTTGTGTATACTCCGGACCATTTGATTCAGCTTCATTGTCAACTCTTCAATAATGTCACCAGAAGCATAAAAAGTCAACATTTTTGGGAGAAAACTGCTGCGACTGTGGGTTGCAGCAGTTTTACAGAAAGAAAAACCAAAACAATGAAAGTTAATGGTTTCCTACTCCATGGTTTTGGTGTCTCATTGTTATATATATACCTGTACATTCAAACCCATCTCTCCACAATCAAAGAGAATTCCATTTCGCAGAAACGTAGAGAGAGAAGAGAAAGCTAAACATGTCAAGCTCAAGCACAGCTGGTCAGGTTATTGGTTGTAGAGGTACTTTTGGCTCTTCAATCATTCTCTTCTAAATTTCATGACATTCTTTGAACTGACATCACTCCCTTCTGTCCCAATCATTGTTGAGAATTCTCTGTTTCCACCAGGTGTTATGGTTTGGGCTTTGCAACCATCGAAGTATTAAGTTATCGGAGAAAATTATGATTTTCAGAGCAACAAACTTAACCTTGGGCAAATGCGTTTTTTCTGTGATATGGCTAATAATCAAACTACGTGGTTCTAAAGAAAAATTAGTCCATTGGATTATGGGTCTGTCCTAATGTGTAATTGAAAAGCTTCAGAATTTCTTCTTGTTCAGTCTTTTTTTTTTTTTTTTGGTTCAGTCTAATTTGTTGTTTTCTTTGGTAAATCCATTTCTTTGTCACGGAATATTATCCATAGCAATGATATATTTCTTATATCTGTTGTTGATTCACCTGATTTTTTTTTCGAATTGATAAAATGTATTGTATGCACATTCAGCTGCGGTAGCATGGGAAGCAGGAGAGCCACTGGTGATAGAAGAAGTGGAGGTGGCACCACCGCAGGCACTGGAAGTTCGTCTGAAGATCCTTTTTACCTCCCTCTGCCACACTGATGTTTACTTCTGGGAAGCCANCCCCCCAGGCAATGGAAGTTCGTCTCAAGATCCTTTTTACCTCCCTCTGCCACACTGATGTTTACTTCTGGGAAGCCAAGGTAATTAATTGTAACTTGAGTAACTATGTTTCATCAAACCCGTTTAACTAGGTTCTGCTCGTATGTACGAGTACGTATGTATTGTGAAGTTGTTCTGAAGTCATCATCAACACGTAATATCACCACCAAATTATAAGTTAAGTCGGACATAGTGAACCCCGCATAATCCAATAATTACCATGTTTACGCATGGGGTTCAGCAGTTCATATGTTGGTTTCTCTTTGGAAAGTTTATACACCACGTGTCACTGATGACATAGTATCACCAGTATGACAAATATTTCATCCTAATGTAAAACATATATTGCAATACTAATTGCTGTGCTCAAGAGGATTTTTTTTGATAAACACTCCAGTTGTGTACTATACCTGGTTACCTAATAGAAACCTGGGAATTTATTTTCAGGGACAAATACCGTTGTTTCCTCGCATCTTTGGACATGAAGCTGGCGGGTATGAACACTTTGAGAAAGAAAAAGAAAATTACTCTAATTTCAGTCTTTTACGATTAAACGTCTTTAAACTGCATTTCCCAGATCCCTATTAATGGGGACTAAAATGGGTGTTATTCTTGTATATTATTCATTCGAGTATATATTGACGTTTGCATTTTCTGTAGTGGTTGTTAGGATTGTAGANCTGGCGGGTATGAACACTTTGAGAAAGAAAAAGAAAATTACTCTAATTTCAATCTTTTACGATTAAACGTCTTTAAACTGCATTTCCCAGATCCCTATTAATGGGGACTAAAATGGGTGTTATTCTTGTATATTATTCATTCGAGTATATATTGACGTTTGCATTTTCTGTAGTGGTTGTTAGGATTGTAGAGAGTGTTGGGGAGGGTGTGACAGATATCAAACCTGGTGATCATGTGCTTCCTGTTTTCACTGGGGAGTGCGAGGAATGCCAACATTGCAAGACAGAGGAGAGTAACATGTGTGATCTCCTTAGGATAAACACTGACCGGGGAATAATGCTCAATGATGGCAAGACGAGGTTCTCAATTAATGGCAAACCCATTTTTCATTTTGTCGGCACTTCCACCTTCAGTGAGTATACTGNCGGGTGATCATGTGCTTCCTGTTTTCACTGGGGAGTGCGAGGAATGCCAACATTGCAAGTCAGAGGAGAGTAACATGTGTGATCTCCTTAGGATAAACACTGACCGGGGAAAAATGCTCAATGATGGCAAGACGAGGTTCTCAAATAATGGCAAACCCATTTTTCATTTTGTCGGCACTTCCACCTTCAGTGAGTATACTGTGGTTCATGTTGGTTGTGTTGCCAAGATCAACCCTGCTGCACCACTCGACAAAGTTTGTGTTCTTAGCTGTGGAATCTCCACGGGTTAGTGTTTTTTTATATGTTTCGTTACTTTCCTAAAAACACTTGAATATTTGTTCTTTAATTAACGAGAATTTTTGGGCTTTGTGTTAAAGGTCTTGGTGCTACCTTGAATGTCGCAAAACCAAAAAAAGGTTCGACAGTAGCCATCTTTGCATTGGGAGCTGTTGGCCTTCTTGTGAGTTCTTCTCCCCTTATAAAAGCATAAAATAAATAAATAAAACACTGCTCTTATTTTGTCTTTCTTATTTCGGATGCTTACATANGTTGTGAGTTCTTCTCCCCTTATAAAAGCATAAAATAAATAAATAAATAAAACACTGCTCTTATTTGGTCTTTCTTATTTCGGATGCTTACATATAGTTGCGTTGTTGCATGACAGGCTGCTGAAGGGGCTAGAATTGCTGGTGCTTCAAGAATCATTGAGGTGGATTTGGACTCTAACAGATTTCATGAAGGTGAGTGAGGCAGTTAGAAAATTGGTATAGGCACTATATAATCCCTATACCTATTTTCTGTCCTTGCATACCTTTCAAATGAAATTTGAAATTGAACTCTTATTCATATGTGGATACCTATGTCAACTATTGAGAGTTAAATACTAGATAGGGGTATCTTTTGTCAACTACTGAGTGTTATTTGAGTACCGAGTTCATAGACATAGCTAGAAACGTGGCGCGGTGTTAATGTTGGATAGCTCGTATATGGCTTCTAAGTTGCAACACATCCGCCTACCCCATTCTTAAAGCAAAGACAAAAGGATTTGGATCTAATGTACTTTTGATTGCTCTCTGATAATTCATTTCCTCTTATGCTAACAGCCAAGAAATTTGGCATCACTGAGTTCGTGAATCCAAAAGACCATGAAAAGCCTGTTCAAGAGGTATTTATACACATTTTTTCAAGTAATTTGTTGTTTTCTCACATGGAAACCTTAATTTTGATATGGCTGTCTTTTCAGGTGATTGCCGACATGACTGGTGGGGGTGTTGACCGAAGTGTGGAGTGTACTGGAAGTATCAATGCAATGATATCTGCATTTGAGTGTGTTCATGATGTAATTTTCTCTGAACTATTCATTCGATTTGTATGAAGTTTATCATTGACAAATTTTATGTTCCTAAACCTTCATCCTTTCGTCCAGGGATGGGGTGTTGCTGTACGTAATTGTCGGCGTGCCAAACAAAGACGATGCATTCAAAACCCATCCAATGAATGTTTTGAATGAAAGGACTCTCAAAGGTACCTTTTTTGGCAACTACAAACCCCGCACTGACCTTCCAGCTGTGGTGGAAAAATACATGAGCAAGGTAAGCTGCANGTTACCTTTTTGGGCAATTACAAACCCCGCACTGACCTCCAGCTGTGGTGGAAAAATACATGAGCTAGGTAAGCTGCATCGCTACCAATTCAACTAGCTTTTGTTTGAAATTGTATTACTTTGCACATAGAATTTCCAAGAACTCTGAACTACATCTATGGACACAAAAGCTATCAATCTTAATAAAGAACCCTAACAGTCAACAAGATCTTAATTGCTCTTAATCAGATTTTTTCTTTCTTTGCTGAACACATGGTGTGGGGATCCCATGTAGTCAACAATTAATCATGGCCGAATATGGAAATGAATCAGCATTGTCGCTTCCTCTTAAAGAAACATATGGTAGTACTGTCATCCTTACGGTTTTAATGTTGAGCAGGAGCTTGAACTGGAGAAATTCATCACCCATGAAGTCCCTTTCTCGGAGATCAACAAAGCCTTCGAATACATGCTAAAAGGAGACGGCCTTCGANTGCCATTCTCGGTGATCAACAAAGCCTTCGAATATATGCTAAAAGGAGACGGCCTTCGATGCATAATCCGTATGGATGGTTAGAGCAAAGAAGAATTCAAGACTACGTGGTCTATGATGAGTGTAAAATGAAACAGTGAAATGAACAGAATAATGTGACTTTCTTGTGCTTTGTGTATGAACAGAATAAGATGCCTTGTGTGTACAAAGATTCATTCGAGTTGCTGTTGGTTTTGATATGGCTTCAGTGTCTTTATCTTTTGTTTCTTTCAATGCTGCCTTGAGATCTGCAGGGATAACTAATTAGTTACACAGTTTAGATCAATGAACTGGTTTTCTATTCTAAAGAATGAGTTCCCCTGGAACCTAACAGGTCGAGCTTTGCTTTATTTTGACCTGTTCAAGTTGCAAAATGAAGTGTTGATCAGCTTCATACTCGTAGTGTAAATAAGCCGAATTCAACTAATGTGTGTTTCGACTCAGCTTGAATAGTTTTTATCAAACCGAACTTAGAGCAAAAATCAATGCTTAACAGTTGAGCTCAAACAATCACAATCAATGCTTTAGTTTTTATCACTCTCAAATTGAATTTTCAGTATATTAGTCACAAATTAAATTGAACTAAAGCATACTTAAACTCAACAAATTCAATCAATTTAATATCTTTCCCCTAATTATATCAAGTTTTACTAATCTACATTCCTTCAATTTTCATTTATACTGCATTGCTTTTCATCACAAAAAAATAAAATAATAATAATTCAAGAGAATAATGAGCAAGCTTATCCACAAGCTCAAAAAGGAAATCAAACCAAGTCGTCTGTAAAGGGTGCAAACAAAACCTACCCCAATCAGATTTAACGAGGTCAATACATTACGGAAATTATTTACTAAAATGATGAACTGAGAAGATATAATGGTTAAATCACTCCTAGCAATTGTGTGGAAGAGACCAAGAAGAGTGATGTTATTGAAAGCTAAAAAATTGATCTAATTTTCTGATCTAATAATGTGATAATATTGTGACCGAATAGCGTTATCGTGAGTATAACTCTTGGACTTTTTTATTGGGATTCCGTCACTTCACACATCATTATGCCAATAAATTAAATTAGTTTTGAAGGTCCTAATAACATTATTCTATCAATGAATTTTTTGTTCAATGGTACTTCTTATTTTGTAAAGACTTTGTCTTCTTAAGGTCAGGGGATTAATTCTCCCTCCCCTTTCCCTTTCCCTTTCCCTCTCTAAAAAATAAATAAATAACATTATTCGACCGACATGAGGTATTGACTTTTATGGAAGCCATTCTATTTCTATCCTAACAACTTGCTGAATGATACACAACAGAGTTCTATGGTTAGTGAATTAGTTGTTGACCCCCTTTTCGAGCCAAAAATCTCCAATGGGTCCATCAAAGGCAATTTAAGCAGCCCATCTAGATGGCTTTCGCCGTATACAGCCTGAGCCACAACCCATCCCCATGGAAGCTCAGGATCGTCCAACTCGGGACATACGCCAGTCCAGCCAAAGTGGATCTCAGGCAACTCCATCGTGCAAAGTGAACAAGGGACAATACCAGGCAACTCTAACGAACTAATATTAACTGATAAAGGAGATTCCTTGTAAATACCGTTCCAGGTGTAGTGGACACAATAAACATCAGGTTTGCAAGTTCAGCTATAAGACAAATGAGGAGATGACCACAGAATCATCCAGAAAATGAAGCATTCTAAAATCCCTAGTAACAAGATGTATAAATAGAAGATGATATTATTGTGTAAGATATAGAAAAATAGGCAAGAAAACAAACTAGCAAGCATTCTGAAAAAGGCTCTCAACTAAATCATCTGTAATTGTAACCTTCTTCCTCAAGTAATTTCAACCTTAAGGAGCAAGAGCTTCTTCTTACGGTGGACGTAGCCTTAGTCCTTCGGCTGAGACAAACCACTCATATTCTCGTCTTCATCTCCACTTCAACTTCTACCTTTCCCTCTATCTTAAGCACACACTAAGCCCCTCTGGGCCTCATCCCCTTATTGTTCTGTAATTGGGTAAAAAGATTTTGAGCACCATCAGATTCATTGGCACAGTAGCTTTAAACAAATAAGTGCCTTGCATATAGTTCAACAAAATCAATGTGGCTAATCTTCAGAGTTTGTTTATTGTCTATCCTCTTTGTCTTGTAAGTTGTAATCTCATCCTTAAAAGACTAAATATAAAAAAAAATTAAGAAATACAACTGACCCTTAAAATAATGGATATAAAACAAAATTTAAAAAAGATTTCTTAGTTCTCATGCCTCATCAAAAGTTTCAATTCTTATCTGTTAAGAATTATGAGTAGTCACTATTGAATTTGGTTGATTTGAATCCAAATTCAATTTAAAATATATGATTTGAATATCCCATTAATTTTATTTTCACAGCAACTAAATTACATTACATATTTTTATGTGTATGACTCGGATTGAATCAAATAACCAATATTTTAAACTTGTAGTCCGACTTTGGAGAAACTTAAACAACCAATTACCACTTCTTTCGTTGATGGTGCCCAAAATCGACTAAATTGGACTACAGACCAACTTAGGTTATGGCCTAGCGAATGCGTGTGTATGCAAGAGTATATGCATAAGTGTGTATGATGCAAGATGAAAACAACAGTATGAGTGATTCGCCTTAGCCGAAAGACTAAGGTTACATCCATTGTAAGGGAGGCTCTTGTTCCTTGAAAATTGTATTGCTTGGGGAAAAAGACTACGGCAAGGTGTGCGGCTTGAAGCCTTTTACAGGATATTGCCAAGGTTCCTACTGGGTAGTTTTCTGAATGACTCTNGTTATGGCCTAGCGAATGCGTGTGTATGCAAGAGTATATGCATGAGTGTGTATGATGCAAGATCAAAACAACAGTATGAGTGATTCACCTTAGCCGAAAGACTAAGGTTACATCCATTGTAAGGGAGACTCTTGTTCCTTGAAAATTGTATTGCTTGGGGAAAAAGACTACGGCAAGGTGTGCGGCTTGAAGCCTTTTACAGGATATTGCCAAGGTTCCTACTGGGTAGTTTTCTGAATGACTCTCTGTGTAGTATCGTGAAGAATTTAAACATCTCACTTTTTGGGTTTTCGTGGTGATCCCTTTTTTGCTGATTCTGTGGTCCCCTCTATGTTTGTCTTTATTAAGTTTAGAGCAAACTTAACACAATCTGAGAGAGGCAAAGAGAGGTTTTGGCTTACCCTACCTCTCACTATTAATCTTGTATTTATAGTTACTAAACAACAAAACAAAATACAAGTATACCCTTAGTGTGGTATACATATTACAATAAACATAAACCCTAATTATATTGTAGTAGCTTTCTCAACACTCCCCCCTCAAGCTGGACTTAGATATCANTATGTTTGTCTTTATTAAGTTTAGAGCAAACTTAACACAATATGAGAGAGGCAAAGAGAGGTTTTGGCTTACCCTACCTCTCACTATTAATCTTGTATTTATAGTTACTAAACAACGAAACAAAATACAAGTATACCCTTAGTGTGGTATACATATTACAATAAACATAAACCCTAATTATATTGTAGTAGCTTTCTCAACACTCCCCCCTCAAGCTGGACTTAGATATCATAAAATTCAAGCTTGGAACAAATATCCACAGACGAGTACGACTCAATGCTTTGGTGAATATGTCTGCAAGTTGATCCTCAGATCTCACAAACGGAGTTGCAATGTCTCCACTTAGTACCTTTTCTCGAATAAAATGGCTGTCAACTTCAATTTACTTGGTCCTCTCATGAAATACTGGATTGACAGTAATATGAATTGATGCTTGACTATCACAAAATAGTTGTAAAGGTAGTTGGACTGGGAAGCTAATTTCTCGAATAAAGTATACTAATCATGTCAACTCACTAGTTGTATGTGTCATTGTTCTATACTCAGCTTTAGCACTAGATTGTGCTACCACTATTGGTTTTTTACTTTTCCATGAAACAAAATTACCTCCCAAGAAGGTGCAATAACCAGTAGTTGAACGCCGATCAGATTGAGAACCAGCCCAATCAACGTCCAAAAAACCTTCTACTTAAAGATGTCCATTAGCTCATTATAACAATCCAAAACTAGGAGCACTTTTGAGATATCAAAGAAGGCAAATGACTGCATCCCAATGTGGTACTCCAGAACACCCCATAAATTGACTTACTATACTGACTGCGTATGCAATATCTGATGGGGTAATAGTGAGATAATTGAGTTTCCCAACCAACCTGCGATACCGACATGTGTTATCAAATAGAACGCCGTCATCCATCAACAACTTCTAATTTGGATCCATAAGATCATCAACTGGTTTACTACCCAGTAAACCTGCCTCTTCTAGCATGTTAAGTACATATTTTCTTTGGGATAGACAGATTCCCTACTTTGATCTGACAACTTCAATAATCAAGAAGTACCTAAGTTTTCCTAGATACTTTGTATGAAATTTATCTTGCAGAAATAATTTTAACTAAGTAATACCCTCAGAATCATTACCAATGATTACAATATCATCAGCATAAACCACCAATAGAGTATACCCTGCAGCTATCTGTCTGTGGAAAACAGAATGATCTATCTGACATCAAAGAAGACTAAACTCTAATACTGCATCTGACAATTTATCAAACTCTAATACTGCATCCAAAAATTTACCAAACCATATTCTTGGTGACTGCTTCAAACCATACAGAGATTTCTTCGGTCGATATACACTTCTATGGTGCTCCCCCTGAGTAGTAAACTCATGTGGCTGCTCCATGTAGACTTTCTCAGCCAAGTCACCATGCAAGAATGCATTCTTGACATCTAACTAAAATAGGGGCCAAGCAAGGTTAGCAATCAAAGAAATCAAAACACGCATAGAGGAGATCTTGGCAACGGGAGAAAACATCTCTGCATAATTAACACCATATGNGACATCTAACTAAAATAGCTGCCAAGCAAGGTTAGCAATCAAAGAAATCAAAACACGCACAGAGGAGATCTTGGCAACGGGAGAAAACATCTCCGCATAATTAATACCATATGTTTGAGTGAAACCCTTAGCAACAATGTGAGCTTTGAGACACTCAACATAACCATTTTAATTAAGCTTGATAGTGTACAAACATCGACAACCAACCGTCCGTTTTTCAGGTAGTAAGAGAACAAGATCTCAAGTCCTATTCTAATGTAAGGCATCCATTTTAACTTCCATAGCTTTTCTCCAACCCGGATTAGACAAGGCACCTTGTAGAGTCTTAGAAATAGATATACTAGATAGATGCGTGGTAAAGCAGGAAAAGACAGGTGATAAGGTATCATAAGAAAAAAAATTACTAATAGGATGATGAGTAACACATGATCGAGTACCTTTCCTAAGAGCAATCGATAAGGAGTTAGAATTACCAAAGGAACTTGGATCAAAAGACGGCAAGGAAGCGGGCAAGGGCACGTTAGCTGAGGACTGTGCACGACAGGAATATGCACAGAGTGGAGTAGGGAATAGGGATACAATAGATAGTGGAGTAGGCGATGGTAAAAGGGGGTGTAGACTGCCCAAAGTCAAGATCCAAAGGCTGCTCAGGAGCCGAAAAATACGGAATCTCTTCATTAAAGGTGACATTAGCACTAGTGAAGTACCGGAAAAAAGTAGGACTATAACATCGATACTCCTTTTGTGTACAAGAATATCCCAGGAAGACACACTTTGTTGCACGAGGGTCAAGTTTATCAAACTCAGGCCCCAAGTTATGGACATAACAAACACACCTAAAAATTTTAGGAGGTAAGGAGAATAATGGGGTATGAGGTACAAGGATGGAATATGGACTTTGTCCATTTAACACAGATGACACCATGTAGTTAATAAGGTGATAGGCTGTAAGAACAACATCACTCCAAAAAACTTGAGGTAAATGCATTTGAAATAATAATGCATGGGTAACTTCTAACAGATGTCGATTCTTACGCTCAGCAACACCATTCTATTGAGAAGTGTAGGCATAAGAGGTTTGATGAATAATATCAGTCTTAAGAAGATAAGAGGATAAGGGATCAAACTCGTATTCTCTAGCATTATTAAAACGGAGAATACGAATGCGACAACCATATTATGTTTTTACTTCTTGATGAAAGGTTTTAAATATAGAGTATAATTCAGAACGAGCTTTCATAAGAAATAATCAAGTCACATGAGAATAATCATCCACAAATGATACAAAATAAGAAAATTTATTAGATGAAATATTCTCTATTGGGCCCCATACATCTGAATGAACCAAAGCAAATGGACTCAATACACAGTTATTAACTCTTGTTTGAAAGAAAACATGATGATGCTTACTAAGTTGACAAGTCTCACAAGACACAGACGACACATGACTAAGGCTAGGGACTCGGGGCTTTAGATTCTAGAATGAAGGATGAACAAGCCGACAGTGTCACTGAGAAAGAGATAATGAGGTCTAAAATGCCCGAGCAAATGTATCAAGGTCAAAATAACAGAGACCACCAATTTCATGCCCCGTACCAATCTTCTTATTCGTCTAGAGATCCTGAAACACACAGTAGGGAAGGAAAAAGGTTACCAAACAATTAAAAGAGTGAGTAATCTTGCTAATGAAAAGTAAATTAAAGGAAAACTAGGGAACAAATAACACTAATGATAAGGACATTTCAGTACTCAATTGAGTAATCCCCAAATCTGAATCTTTAGAGGAAGTTTCATTAGGAAGAGTAACACAATGTG
This sequence comes from Ilex paraguariensis, assembly GCA_963454935.2. Taxonomy (NCBI): domain Eukaryota; kingdom Viridiplantae; phylum Streptophyta; class Magnoliopsida; order Aquifoliales; family Aquifoliaceae; genus Ilex; species Ilex paraguariensis. Next base: position 517,699 of record CAUOFW020003647.1, on the reverse strand, counting down.
GAAGAATTAACAGACTGGTAAGTAGAAAAGACACTAGACGAACCGGTCATGTGGTCAGANTAGGGAACAAATAACACTAATGATAAGGACATTTCAGTACTCAATTGAGTAATCCCCAAATCTAAATCTTTAGAGGATGTGTCATTAGTAAGAGTAACACAATGTGGAGGAATTAACAGACTGGTAAGTAGAAAAGACACTAGACGAACCGGTCATGTGGTCAGAGGCATTGAAGTTTATAATCCAAGGACTACCAGTGGAGGACAATAAACAAATGAAAGCAGTACCTGACTGGGTAAATGTGGCAGTGGAGAAGGATGAAACAACCTGCTATTGGGACAAGAGCTGAGCATACTCCTCGCGGGTAAGTGTAACAGACCCAGAGTTAGGTGGAGCTGGACGTGATTGGGAGGAAGTATCATCCTTATAAGAGGCCTGATTAGCAATGTACGAAGGCTTTACATGTAAATCCAACAATAATCAACGACGTGTTCTCCACGACCACAATGAGTGCACACACATGAACTAGATCGACCACCACGACCTCCAATACAGCCTCCCCGTCCTCCACAACCACCATAGTTTTCACAACCACCTCGTGAACTATCATTATGGCTAGTAGGCACAACAAGTGATGAGCAATCATGAGGTAAACTGCGGTCAACACCAGAAGTCCCAGTAGACAATGTAACACGCTGTAAACTAGAGAAAATCTCAAGCCGAGATGAGTCTGTGAACGAACAACCTCATATTCAAGCTTCAATCCCATTAAGAAACGAACAACATTCATATTTTCATAATACTTCTACCACAATATAACATCAGTGGTGAACGGGTGGTAAAGCTTCAGTTCTTCATAAACTCCTGTAACATGCTTAGATTGTCTTGGTCTAAACAAAAATAATGTTGACCCACCTCATATGCACGAGTAAAATTACCTGTGCCCAAATACATAATGGCCAAGTGGTCCCAAATTTCTTTATTCATGTCAAGATAAAGTAAAGTGGAGCTAATACTAGCTTCAATACTATTCACTAATAAAGATATAATCTGAGCATCTGTCTGTTCCCACTTATCATACCCAGGAGTACTTTCCTTGGGTTTAGGGTCCACAAAATATTTCTTGAGGTCTTTACCTTTCAGAAATACTGGGACTGATCGTGATCATTAAACATAATTAGTCCCATTAAATTTGAGTAACGTCAGAGGACCATTAAATAGAACAATTGAAGACAAACAAGGTGGCACAAGAGAAGTAACAACTAATATGCCATCATTCTTGGATTCCATTGCCATAGGGGGCTGAACAGTGCGAAAAAGAAATTGAATCAGGCAAAATAGTGTTGGATGGCTGAACTGGACAAGTGAAGCTTGTTGGATCACTGAACCGGCCGAGAAGAACTTACTGGACCGCTGAACCGAACAAGGGAGGTTAGATATACTGCTGAACCAGACAGAAGAGGTTCACTGGACTATTGAACTGAAGGAAAAACTTTGTTGGACCGCTAAACCGGACAGACGAGGTTCATTGGACCACTGAACTAGAGGAATTGATAGAACCAATCTGAACCGGTGCAAGACTGACTGAACCGGGATTGAACTAGTATTGGATCGGGATTAAATCGGACTTGGATAGGTTTGGTCTAAAGTTTGCTGGATCTGGGTTGGATTTGGATTTGGATCTAGATCTAGATTCAGATTGGGCTTGAGGCTAGTTTAAGACCGTGGACTTAGACCCGTTACCCAAACCCACAACCCACCTGTGTGGGTCATCTTCTTCACTAACTAGGGTTTCAACCAAACCCTACTCCTTTTCTTTGATGTCGATGACGCCACACTAGTTGACGTTACCAAGGAACCCCAGCGGCTAGACTACCAAAGAAGCCACCGAAAGCCACACAAGTTGACGGGGTCTCACACCCACCATTGACTACACTATCACAATGACGAGGAACGTCGACAACAACACCACCACCAGCACCATAAACAACATCAATACTAAGATCAATTGAACAAAGAACCACTGAAACCACCATCGATTTCACTCCAAAGCTGCACCGTTGGGAATGCAAAGGTTTAATGCAAATCCATTCAACATCGGCGGACTTAGTGAAGACGCGAAATAGAGAAAAAGGAAAGAAGAATGCAAGAAAAGAAAAGAATAGAAAAGAAAAAAAAAAGAAAAATGGGAAAAGAAAAAAAAGATTAATAGGAGTTTANATTGAACAAAGAACCACTGAAACCACCATCGATTTCACTCCAAAGCTGCAACGTTGGGAATGCAAAGGTTTAATGCAAATCCATTCAACATCGGCGGACTTAGTGAAGACGCGAAATAGAGAAAAAGGAAAGAAGAGAAAATAAAAGAAAAGAAGAGAAAAGAAAAAAAAAAGAAAAATGGGAAAAGAAAAAAAAGATTAATAGGAGTTTAGAACTAACCTTGTTTTGATACCATATTAAGTTTAGAGAGAAGTTTAACACAATATGAGAGAGGAAAAGAGAGGTTTTGCCTTACCTTACTTCTCACTATTAATCTTATATTTATAGTTACTGAAAAATGAAACAAAATACGAGTATACCCTTAGTGAGGTATACATATTACGATAAACATAAACCCAAATTAACGTAACCCTAATTATATTATAGAAGTTTTCTCAACAGTCTTGTTACTGGAGTTGTGGTCCCTGACATCTTTATGCACCACTACTAACTGGTTGTAGTACGTGAGTCATCTCCATTACCGATGAGTTTTTGTTCATTAGAATTGTCAGGTAATGTCCCATTGTCTCCTGTCCACTTGTCATGTTGCAAATCTCGCAGACTAACCTGGTGTCATGCTCCCATTCCTAGAGTTGGTACTTATACCAGGCTCGTTAACGTCGAGCTAGCACCTTTTCCAAGATTTTTTGCATTGGGCCTACATGGAATTGGGTTGTGGTCTAGTTCGAGCCCAATGAATGCTGTTTAGATGAGATGCTTGGGCCACCTTCTTTGAGCCTAGAGGATTTTCAGCTCTAGAGGGGGTTCAGACTTAAATCCATCATCATTAGTTACTCCTCAGCCCCAGGTCAAAAAGATGACCTTCTACCTTTGTCTTGGGGTTAAAATCGAATTTTTTGCTACAATGATAACCCTATGGATGACAATTCCTCATAATTACTAGCGTTGTTCCAATAGCGTGTTCAGTTCCCCTATACTTGTTATGATGTGATAGACGTGTCAGGAGAGGATATGCGTTACGGGGAGAGGGCTTCTTTGGTACGATTCTTTCCCACGTCTCATTGTGGTAATAAATGTTATATAAAGGGGAGAATGCCCTTTACCTTTTCACTATTATTTCAAATATTTGACTTTTCGCACTCCTTTCCCTCTTTCTAGATTCTAAGGCGGTTGCTTCGTTCCTCTGATAATTTTGAGAACTTTATGCTTTCGCTCTTCTACAAAGTGCTCTTAACTATTCATTAGGTACGTACCCATTCTCTTTCTTTTGCTTTGGATCCCTTTAACCCCTGCTAGTGGGGTCGTGGTTCCCATTTCGATATTTGGAGATTTAGTTACTTTTGACGTCATTCCGGCAGTTTTGTTTTTGATGTGCACTTTGTAGATTACCTTTCCTGTTGAGGTTAACCTTGATCAGATCATGGTATTTAGTTCCACTATTTTTAACTGATTGTGTTTTGTATCTGCCTTCTTTGCATTCCGGGTTATGATTTGAAGTCCTAATAGGGTGATTCATATTTGATACTTCTTTTTGATCTTGTGTCTGAAGAGGAAAGTAGTAAGAGTGTTGAGGGGGTTTCGGCCTCCCATAGTAGTGATCGTCCTGAACAGGCCTCATTCCTTCTAATGGTGAGGAGCCCTCTGTCGACGACTCTGTTCCAATTAAGGGCGGCCAATTGTCGTTGGTTTTGGCAAAGAGATTTCAGTTTTATCCTAGGGTGTCAGATTTGGAGGATCCTGGGTCGATTCCTGTGACCTCAACCTTAAGTCAATCCAAAGAGCCTCCGTTGGGTTTGCCCTCAGCTATCTCTAGCCATGCAAAGAAAAGGGGGTCAAAAAGGGTTCCAGTTTCCTCTAGCCCTAACAGGAAAAAGATTCGGCGAGACATTTTTGATCTTACTTGCTGTGCTGAGTCGTCTTTGAGTCATATCGACAAAGACGACTTGGAGGCCCTGAGGGAGAAGTACTCATTTTCAACTTCTATTCTGCTCTATTGTCTCGAAGAGGATGAGAGATGCAAGTCTTCTATTCTTGGGATGACCTGTTTTTTCACCTCGGCGTTTCAAGCTGGCCTCAGACTTCTTGTTCATCCCTTCATTCGAGATGTCCTCACCTTATATAATGTGTGTCTATCTTGGGTTTCCCCCAATTGTTGGGGCTTGTTGGTTGGTCTTCTTGATCACTGGCGCAATAGTGGAAACACTTCTCCACCCACAATTTGTGAGTTTGACCACCTTTTCCAGCTTAAGCCTTCTCCTGCTCTAGGCTTTTTCTATTTTGCCAAGCAGATTAAGGTAAACAGTTTGATTTCTGGGTTTCCTTCTTCCAATTAGGGGTGAAAATCAAAGTTCTTCTTTGTCCAAGATGATTCCTGAGAGTTGTCGGCAACATCTAGTGATATTCCATGCGTTTCCAATTTTGGGGGTTTCCGTGGAACACACGTTAAAACGACATTTGAAGATTTGCCTATTAAATATGTACTTATCATAAGTAATGTGTAGTTGTTGATTCTAAAAATAATAAAACAAAACATTAAAATAATAAGTTCTTACATATGCCAAATTCAGATTGGACAAAAGATGGAGATATGAGAGTGGGAAACAAAAATGTTATGTTGATTAAGATTTTTTATCAAGTTTCTTATGTCAATTGATGTGACACAATTTTTATTATCAAATAAATGAGTCATATTAATATTCAATAATGAAGATTGTGTCACATCAACTACAATACCAAATTTAGTAAAAAATTTAATAAACATAACATTGAAAAATTCATTTTCTCAATGCCATATTCAAACCATGCGTTCTAATTATTCACTTACCACATGGCACAAAGTGACTAGCAAACCCACATATCCTTGTGTATACTCCGGTCCATTTGATTCAGCCTCATTGTCAACTCTTCACTAATGTCACCAGATGCAAAAAAAGTCAACATTTTGGGAGAAAACCAGAAACTAGATTGAGGCAAGGCGACTGTGGGTTGCAGCAGTTTTACAGAAAGAAAAACCAAAACAATGAAAGCTAATGGTTTTCTGCTCCATGGTTTTGGTGTCTCATTGTTATATATATACCTGTACATTCAAACCCATCTCTCCACAATCAAAGAGAATTCCATTTCGCAGAAACATAGAGAGAGAAGAGAAAGCTAAAACATGTCAAGCTCAAGCACAGCTGGTCAGGTTATTCGTTGTAGAGGTACTTTTGGCTCTTCAATCATTCTCTTCTAAATTTCGTGACATTCTTTGAACTGACATCACTCCCTTCTGTCCCATTCATTGTTGAGAATTCTCTGTTTCCACCAGGTGTTATGTTTGATCATTGATGGGTTTTGATTTGGTCTTGCTTTTTTGTTATTTTTGCGGTGGTGTTGTTTGATTAATTTGATAAATCCCAAGTGGGTTTTCTGTTTTGCTTTGATTTTAGTTTGCATATCCTCTTAATTTACTTTCCCCCCCATAATTCTAATGGTTCATGTACTAGATTTTGTGTTTAAACCTGTTTATGGCAGGGGTTTTCACGACATTGAAATTGGCTGATTGTTATTAAATTCCACTCTGTTTATGGTTGTTTTATGGTTTGGGCTTTGCAACCATCGAAGTATTAAGTTATCGGAGAAAATTATGATTTTCAGAGCAACAAACTTTACCTTGGGCAAATGGGTTTTTTATGTGATATGGCTAATAATCAAACTTCGTGGTTCTAAAGAAAAATTAGTGCATTGGATTATGGATCTGTCCTAATGTGTAATTGAAAAGCTTCAGAATTTCTTCTTGTTCAGTCTAATTTGTTGTTTGCTTTGGTAAATCCATTTCTTTGTCACGGAATATTATGCATAGCAATGGTATATTTCTTATATCTGTTGTTGATTCACCTGATTTTTTTTCGAATTGATAAAATGTATTGTATGCACATTCAGCTGCGGTAGCATGGGAAGCAGGAAAGCCACTGGTGATAGAAGAAGTGGAGGTGGCACCACCGCAGGCACTGGAAGTTCGTCTGAAGATCCTTTTTACCTCCCTCTGCCACACTGATGTTTACTTCTGGGAAGCCAAGGTAATTAATTATAACTTGAGTAACTTTGTTTCATCAAACCCGTTTAACTAGGTCCTGCTCGTGTAATGTACGAGTACGTATGTATTGCGAAGTTGTTCTGAAGTCGTCATCAACACGTAATATCACCACCAAATTGTAAGTCAAGTCGGACATAGTGAACCCCGCATAATCCAATAATTACCATGTTTATGCATGGGGTTCAGCAGTTCATATGCTGGTTTCTCTTTGGAAAGTTTATACACCGCATGTCACTGGTGACATGGTATCACCATTATGACAAATATTTCATCCAAATGAAAAACATATATTGCAATACTAGTTGTGTTGGGAAAATAGGTTTTCCCACAAGTGTAAATCAATGGAAGCAATATAANAAGAGGATTTGTTGTGATAAATTCTCCAGTTGTGTACTATACCTGGTTACTTAATATAAACTTGGGAATTGATTTGCAGGGACAGACACCGTTATTTCCTCGCATCTTTGGACATGAAGCTGGCGGGTATGAACACTTTGAGAAAGAAAAAGAAAATTACTGTAATTTCAATCTTTTACGATTAAATGTCTTTGAACTGCATTTCCTAGATCCCTATTAATGGGGGCTAAAATGGGTGTTGTTCTTGTATATTATTCATTCAAGGATATATTGACGTTTGTATTTTCTGTTGTGGTTGTTAGGATTGTAGAGAGTGTTGGGGAGGGTGTGACAGATCTCAAACCGGGTGATCATGTGCTTCCTGTTTTCACTGGGGAGTGCAAGGAATGCCAACATTGCAAGTCAGAAGAGAGTAACATGTGTGATCTCCTTAGGATAAACACCGACCGGGGAATAATGCTCAATGATGGCAAGACGAGGTTCTCAATTAATGGCAAACCCATTTATCATTTTGTTGGCACTTCCACCTTCAGTGAGTATACTGTGGTTCATGTTGGTTGTGTTGCCAAGATCAACCCTGCTGCACCACTCGACAAAGTTTGTGTTCTTAGCTGTGGAATCTCCACCGGTTGGTGTTTTTTTATATGTTTCATTACTTTCCTAAAAACACTTGAATATTCATTCTTTAATTAAAGAGAATTGGGCTTTGTGTTAAAGGTCTTGGTGCTACCTTGAATGTCGCAAAACCAAAAAAAGGTTCGACAGTAGCCATCTTTGGATTGGGAGCTGTTGGCCTTGCTGTGAGTTCTTCTCCCCTTATAAAAGCATAAATAAATAAAACACTGCTCTTATTTTGTCTTTCTTATTTCGGATGCTTACATATTGTTGCGTTGTTGCATGACAGGCTGCTGAAGGGGCTAGAATTGCTGGTGCTTCAAGAATCATTGGGGTGGATTTGAACTCTAACAGATTTCATGAAGGTGAGTGATGCAGTTAGAAAATTGGTATAGGCACTATATAATCCCTAAACCAATTTTCTGTCCTTGCATACCTTTCAAATGAAATTTGAAATTTAACTTGTATTCAACGTGGCGCGGTGTTAATGTTGGATAGCTCGTATATGGCTTCTAAGTTGCACCATCCACCTACCCCATTCTTAAAGTAAAGACAGAAAAGGATGTGGTTTTAATTTACTTTTGATTGCTCTCTGATAATTCGTTTCCTCTTATGCTAACAGCCAAGAAATTTGGCATCACCGAGTTTGTGAATCCAAAAGACCATGACAAGCCTGTTCAAGAGGTATTTATACACATGTTTTCTAGTAATTTGTAGTTTTCTCACATAGAAACCTTAATATTGATATGTCTGTCTTTTCAGGTGATTGCCGACATGACTGGTGGGGGTGTCGACCGAAGTGTGGAGTGTACTGGAAGTATCAATGCAATGATATCTGCATTTGAGTGTGTTCATGATGTAATTTTCTCTGAACTATTCATTCGATTTGTATGAAGTTTATCATTGACAAATTTTATGTTCCCAAACCTTCATCCTTTCGTCCAGGGATGGGGTGTTGCTGTACTTGTCGGCGTGCCAAACAAAGACGATGCATTCAAAACCCATCCAATGAATGTTTTGAATGAAAGGACTCTCAAAGGTACCTTTTTTGGCAACTACAAACCCCGCACTGACCTTCCAGCTGTGGTGGAAAAATACATGAGCAAGGTAAGCTGCATCGCTACCAATTCAGCTAGCTTTTGTTTGAAATTGTATTACTTTGCACATAGAATTTCCAAGAACTCTGAACTACATCTATGGACACAAAAGCTATCAATCTTAATAAAGAACCCTAACAGTCAACAAGATCTTAATTGCTCTTAATCAGATTTTTTCTTTCTTTGCTGAACACATGGTGTGGGGATCCCATGTAGTCAACAATTAATCATGGCCGAATATGGAAATGAATCAGCATTGTCGCTTCCTCTTAAAGAAACATATGGTAGTACTGTCATCCTTACGGTTTTAATGTTGAGCAGGAGCTTGAACTGGAGAAATTCATCACCCATGAAGTCCCTTTCTCGGAGATCAACAAAGCCTTCGAATACATGCTAAAAGGAGACGGCCTTCGATGCATAATCCGTATGGATGGTTAGAGCAAAGAAGAATTCAAGACTACGCGGTCTATGATGAGTGTAAAATGAAACAGTGAAATNTGTGAGTTCTTCTCCCCTTATAAAAGCATAAATAAATAAAACACTGCTCTTATTTTGTCTTTCTTATTTCGGATGCTTACATATTGTTGCGTTGTTGCATGACAGGCTGCTGAAGGGGCTAGAATTGCTGGTGCTTCAAGAATCATTGGGGTGGATTTGAACTCTAACAGATTTCATGAAGGTGAGTGATGCAGTTAGAAAATTGGAATAGGCACTATATAATCCCTATACCAATTTTCTGTCCTTGCATACCTTTCAAATGAAATTTGAGATTGAACTTGTATTCATATGTGGATACCTATGTCAACTATTGAGAGTTAAATACTAGATAGGGGTATCTTTTGTCAACTACTGAGTGTTATATGAGTACTGAGTTCTTAGACATAGCTAGAAACGTGGCGCGGTGTTAATGTTGGATAGCTCGTATATGGCTTCTAAGTTGCAACACATCCACCTACCCCATTCTTAAAGCAAAGACAGAAAAGGATGTGGTTTTAATTTACTTTTGATTGCTCTCTGATAATTCGTTTCCTCCTATGCTAACAGCCAAGAAATTTGGCATCACCGAGTTTGTGAATCCAAAAGACCATGACAAGCCTGTTCAAGAGGTATTTATACACATGTTTTCTAGTAATTTGTAGTTTTCTCACATAGAAGCCTTAATATTGATATGTCTGTCTTTTCAGGTGATTGCCGACATGACTGGTGGGGGTGTCGACCGAAGTGTGGAGTGTACTGGAAGTATCAATGCAATGATATCTGCATTTGAGTGTGTTCATGATGTAATTTTCTCTGAACTATTCATTCGATTTGTATGAAGTTTATCATTGACAAATTTTATGTTCCCAAACCTTCATCCTTTCGTCCAGGGATGGGGTGTTGCTGTACTTGTCGGCGTGCCAAACAAAGACGATGCATTCAAAACCCATCCAATGAATGTTTTGAATGAAAGGACTCTCAAAGGTACCTTTTTTGGCAACTACAAACCCCGCACTGACCTTCCAGCTGTGGTGGAAAAATACATGAGCAAGGTAAGCTGCATCGCTACCAATTCAGCTAGCTTTTGTTTGAAATTGTATTACTTTGCACATAGAATTTCCAAGAACTCTGAACTACATCTATGGACACAAAAGCTATCAATCTTAATAAAGAACCCTAACAGTCAACAAGATCTTAATTGCTCTTAATCAGATTTTTTCTTTCTTTGCTGAACACATGGTGTGGGGATCCCATGTAGTCAACAATTAATCATGGCCGAATATGGAAATGAATCAGCATTGTCGCTTCCTCTTAAAGAAACATATGGTAGTACTGTCATCCTTACGGTTTTAATGTTGAGCAGGAGCTTGAACTGGAGAAATTCATCACCCATGAAGTCCCTTTCTCGGAGATCAACAAAGCCTTCGAATACATGCTAAAAGGAGACGGCCTTCGATGCATAATCCGTATGGATGGTTAGAGCAAAGAAGAATTCAAGACTACGCGGTCTATGATGAGTGTAAAATGAAACAGTGAAATTGTGATGAGGGATTGTGTGTGGCCTTTTTACTTTCTTTCGTATGTGACTTTCTTGTGCTTTGTATATGAACAGAATAAGATGCCTTGTGTGTACAAAGATTCATTCGAGTTGCTGTTGGTTTTGATATGGCTTCAGTGTCTTTATCTTTTGTTTCTTTCAATGCTGCCTTGAGATCTGCAGGGATAACTAATTAGTTACACAGTTTAGATCAATGAACTGGTTTTCTATTCTATCCCGTTAATTTTATTTTCACAACCTGTATCCTAGTCCATTAAAAGTTAAATATTCTATTTGTTAAAAGTGATTGTCCAGTCCAAATATCTGATTCAATTCGAATAATTTCTATTGAGCTGAAATTTAGGTCAATTCTATCAAAAACTACTAAATTACATGATATAATTTTATATGTATGACTCGGACTGAATCAAACAACCAAGTTTTTTATAATTTTAGTCCAACTTTGGAGAAACTGAAACAATCAATTACCAGTTCTTCCATTTTTTTTTTCCCTTTTGATTTTTTCTTGGCATCTACACACCCAGCACCGGTGGCGGGTGAGTTAGATTCTTAGTATCTACACTATGAATCATATTCGAATAAGATGTACAATAAACAATCTGCAGAATTAATCTCATTTAGAAGGAGACGAGGGAAGGGGTTGGGGGGATGAAATGAGGAGTACTACTTGTGGGTGAAGGGAAGCGGATTAGTGAAAAAAACACATGAGTTGGCTTGTCTGATATAGTGTCCTCTATAGATAAAATTAACACTGAAAAAATATAAATTTGATAAAAAAAGAAGATAATAAATTACCTTCAAACCTTTTATCCTTGGAATATGATGGTTAGACCCAATAATGTTGGGGCAAGTGTCACAAAAACACAAATGCCTATCATCAGTATTCATTAATATGACCATTAGAATTTAATAATGTCATGATAATATGCAAACATAATTGGAACTCAAGTTTGGGTGTGGCTTGAGTTTGATAAGATTTTTGGGTTTGGAATGAATTAATTATTTGTTGTTTTCTTTTTTGGGTTTTGTGAAAATTAAAATGATAACGTTAGGAGTCATTTGTGTCTATCAAATTTTGAGAATAAAAATAAAAAACATGTTTGGTAACTACTTCAAGTTTTATCCTAAATATGTTTTATAATACCTCATACAACAAAAATCAAATCCAAAAATTCCTTAACCCAAAACATCCATTAATTCATCAAACAACACCTGAAGAAAGATAATTAGATTACATAAATCATTAATCACATTCATACATAATATTGTTTAACATACAACCAAATACACACATCAATAAGTCATATCACTTAACTAAAATTTCAATAATTAGTACAAATACCACATACAATAATGCATAAATAAAGATCAAATTAAAACCACAACAAGTAAGCATGAACATAGTGATCTATTTCTTCTCTCTCCATCTTGACTGAGCTTGAGGAATCACATGATTTTCATTTGTAATTGCGTTGTACTCATCAACCTATATGAAACAATTATCATGCTCACGTCATTGTGGACAACGATAAAAAGTTCGTCATTGTTTCTTTTGGTCCTTGCAACCAAAATATTCATGTTCCCAGATCCACATGAGCATAGAGGGCCAACACGCGCCATTATAACACTTAATTACATTAACATTTACGAGTAAAAATTAGTCTTATAAGCATTAAATGCAATATAACAATGCAAGTATCGACGCATTTTTACCATCATAATAAATAATAATATTAGGACATGTATCAATGGTGATTTGTTGCCCATAATTGATTAGCAAATTGTATCTCTAACACGAGCCATTTGATGCAGCTGACTCGGACTTAGGTCTAATTTAATTGGGACCTGTGAACTTGATCCAACAACAGTTCTTTCATTATCAACAAATTTTCTTCTTTGCCATTCATCAAATAACTGATCTTACGAGAATGCATTCTTATGAAGTTATGATCTGTACAACATGCTGTGGAAATGTATTTCTGTGTTTTTAAGGGATGGAAGCATCAACTTCAAAATGGGAAAACGAGCCTTTAGAACTCCAAAGCAATGTTCTATCACATTCTGAAGTGAAAAGTGACGATGATTGAATAGTTCTTCTTTATTAGTTGGTTGTTGACCCCTACCTCTGTACTCACGCAGGTAATATCTCTCACCACGATACGGGGACTAAAACTAGGCATGTTTGTGTAGCTCGAATCTAGAACATAGTATTTACCTATCAAAATTTATAAATGTGAGATACATTGTCTAGTTTTATGTATAAGTATTATAAATTCCATGATTACGCTTACCCTCTGGCGGCATTGGAAACTTATTGGCTGGATTAGCAACACACTCAGCAAATATTCTTGAGTCATAAGCAGTACCCAACCACCCACTCATCACAAACATAAAGTGCATATCAAAGGAACATGCACATATTACATTTTGAGTTGGTACAACACACTTTCTACGGAATGGTATCTAGGAATTCGCTGAAACATGTGCAGCAATGTGAATTCCATCAATGGCGTCAACACAATTCTTCAAAGACAAAAACACATGAATGACATTGAAAGTAGTATTTTGTTATGACATATATTTCAAATTACTGTCACTTACCTTAAAGAAAGGGTAATATCTTAAGTTGAAAAAAATTTGAGGTTGAATCATACTAAAATTGGGAAGGCTAATGATATCAACTCTAAGCCTACAAACTGCTTTCAAAACACGACTAAAGTATTTGGAAATGGTCTCTCCTGAATGCAGAAACTTTTCAGCTACTATGCGATTTCGCTTATTATATAATATTGTTAGTAAAAATATAGCAACTTGCTCTTATACGGTTACAAACCTGGAGTGTTTCAACCCTTTTTCTTTTAATGCCTCACAAAACAGCACGAGTGTGTCCATTCTAAATAGCTCATAACACCTATTATCATGTCCATGAAATAGCTCCAACACGTAATCATGGCCTGTAAGAGTAGACATTCTACATGGTTGTTGTGATGTATTTTGACTATCTAATTCTATTGCAGTCAATACAAAAGACATCTCATCATCACTATCTAATATCATATCCAATTCTTCGTCTGAATTCATTATTGAAAATTCAAGTCTACCTGTAATATCCATAAGTAATGCACATATCAGATAGTTATCACAAAACATTATAAGTACGCATAATAATTAAACATAATAAATCCCAAATTACACATTTAAAATGAAACTTCCTTATATGTCTAAAGTATGGCAACCTAAAGTACAACCATCACATGTGAGTAACAAAATCCTTCTTCTTATGATTTGACATAGACAAGAACATCTTCTTATAGCTTATACCATCTTCAAAAATCTTAATGACCCTTTGTGCATAAAGCTGCATCAATGTCCTCGAGAGAATTCAAAGCAGCCACACATTGTTCTACTAGATCATCATTATGCGTATTAGCCTCACTATCTCCACATGAAGTCGTTGTCATAGACGCACTAGACATCTTATAATCAATATACTTTGCCTTCTTCTTTGAACTTTTAACCAACACATTAAGGGCAGATGTAAGTGTTAGGCTATAGTTATCCTTCTTCCTACAACGACTGTTTGTTGGAGTGGTAGACCTACTTCAAGGATGGTTATTTGTCCCTTTCTCCACATTCTCCTCACCATCATCAACCTCAAGTGATGGATCAAAGGTAGGGTCTTTATGTTCCTCGTTGTCCGAAGGAGGTTGGGTGGATGGATGAGAATTATCACCGATTACAGTTGTCTTTTCATAAATTCTACACAACTTCTCGTAATGTGGACACATTTTCTCCTGAATTTTCTGGCATGCTTATTAATCTATATAAATGAAAATAATTAAAGGTTATCAATACTTATTAACCTAAAACCACTTGACATTGTGGTTAAAAATAAAAATGGATGGTAATCAATACTAAAACCTACCTTGCACAAACTCTTCCAAACCTCATCCTCTATGACAATGGTTTCCTTCATAGGGTCCCAACCAACTTCAGTTTGATTCAACAGTTTCTTGAAAGCATGGTAAACTGGTCTCAAATTATTAAACTTCCTTCGTAGTTGTTCATACGTGTAGTTGTACCCCCCGTGCTTAATCTCATGTTTGTAATGAGATTTTTTCACCCAACTTTGTTAAAATTAGTAATTGTTCTATTCCCCTATAAAACCCAAAAAATTTAAATTTTTATGAAATGGGCAAAACGGTAATTAGCCACTATGACATGGGTTAAAAATTCAAATTTTTTTAGAACTCAAATGATGCAAGTGACCTCACCATTGGATTCATCACACAAAATTTAGTTACTCAGTCAATTTTCGTTGAATTTTGAGACAGTCAAATTTTTCTCATTTTACGAGGCGATTGAGTATCGCGTGACCTAAATAAATGAGATAGAAAATTAAATTGTGAAAAGTAGAAAATAATTTAAATTTAGTTCAAATAAAAATATTTTGAACATGAACTAGGACGAAATTTAATTGATTTGGGATGAAATCAGACTCGAGAAAAGAGGACGTGTGGCACAATGAGAGCCAAGTATTCCCAGGAGTATAAATAAGGGGGAAAATCAGATTTTCTCCCCATTTGTTCAGCTGGATTTTTCAAAAAAGAGAGAGGGAAGACGAGAGAAAAAATCAAGGAATTCTTCAAGCTTCTCTCTATGATCTATGACTATACGTTCGTCGAATCAACTTGAGCTAAGAACTAAAATTCACCTACGCGACAAAGGCTAAACCTACATACCAAAAAGTATAGATTTTGATGAAGTTCAAAGAACAGGATTTTGAAAATCAAGGGCTAAGCTTGATTTGGATATTGGGAGATTTTTCTACCCCTTATTTTACGCTTCAAGAGGTAGGGTTCTTTTCCTAATTAGGTTTATTTTCAACCTAGGTTTCCATATGATATGGGTATCATGACTTGAGATGAATTCTCTTGTTTGGTGTACTTCTAGTGTAACTAGAGTATGAGAAATGGGGTGTAGAAATACACTAAATCAATCTTGCATGAATTGGGATTGTAAAATTTACTTGTTTGATAAATTCATGAGAAATGTGATAAATTGGATATGATTGTGTGTTACATGATTGTATATTTTTTGGGTGTTTGATAAAATGGCTATGGTAATGTAGCATGTTGGTTCCACTAATAATGTTATAACATGTTTGGTGAAAATATGAATTGTAATTATATACATTGTGATATATTGATATTGAGGTTGTTGATGGTGATTGCATGCTTATGATGTAATTGACCATGAAAAAAGGTTGAAGGATATTTAAGATGTTCATATTGAGCTCATGACATGTGAACATGATAATGAAATTGCAAGTGTACATTACATTTGCATATGCATGAAAAACATCTCATTCGTGGGCATTTGACATGAGTGTGGGTGTGTGTGTGCATATTTTTGGATCAAACACCATTCTTGGTGGTTGAGGCGTGGACTCGAGGAGGTTGGACCTAGATTAGGCTAAGTTGCACTGTTACATGAAAAATTTGTGTCGGGTATAATAAGAAGGGCTAGACTCTCCCTCGGGTACAAGACTCAGTTACTGATTTACACACTTTCGTCGGTGCAAGTCCAAAAAAGTATATTAGTATCATGAAACCGACAGTGAGATACCAAAATCTATGTACCCAAGAAAGACATATGATTTATTTTATAAAATAGTCATTGGATATGTAACATCAATGATGGGGGCTTAGAATACCCGAATTCATACGCATGACATTGCATGTGTTATGGAAGCCAGTGAGAGCTCAAGTGCGGGACATGTGCTGGTAGATGGCTCTCAATCGGGCCCTTATTGATGAAGAAAAGTTGAGATGTGACTTTGAATTGTATTTTTGTAAAACAAATGTGTAAATATTTTTTGGACATGTAATATTGTGCAAGGAATTGCAAAACAAATTCATATGAACTTTATTTTGTGTAAAATTGTATATTATGTGAGTTTGGGTTGTTGTTATATGAGTTTGAATAAAAGGACCCGATGTGGTCAATGTTTTATGATTGTGCATGTTGTGTTTTGAGTAGAGCTCCTAATACAAAAGAGACTCTCCTCGGACTTTGTTAAGTTATGAATTCTGGTAAATGGGGCATAACGGCGTGGTATCGAGTGATACGGTATCCACGGGTATTACGCGAGTTGATGAGTGATCTTCGGGGTAATTACAGACACTTGAATTTGGGGCATCACTGATTAGTCGTTAAAATCAGCATATCACTATGCCTTTTTAGGACTAATTGTACTTTGATGGAGTTTAAATGCTGATATTTCATGACATAAATTGTACAAGGGACCAAAAGCAATGAATACCACACTTTTGTACAACACCTGCATACTCTGGAGCAAAATTGAAAAAGCTTGGACCAAGCCAAGAAGGAAAACACTGTGGTACTTGAGTACCACGTTCGAACGCCAATTAATATTCGAACATCCCCTTTGAATTAATTGAGGACTAGGATGCTGATGCAAAAAGTCAAGGTGTGCATGGAGTATGGAAGTGGATTTCACAGAAGACCATAGGCTGCTTGAGTGAGAAGAAGCTACAAACTATTGAGGTGTCAATTATCAAAGCTACAAATTATTGAGTGCCAATTATCAAAACTACAAACTATAAGAGGTGCAAATTTCAAAGCTCAAAATAAAGGGAGATCAAAGTGTAATTCAAGCCCCCCTTTTTCCTTATAAATACCATCCCTTGGGTCTTGTAAAGAACACTTTTTTTTTCTCTTGTATAATCTTTCTTGTAGAGAGCATCTTTTGGTAGTGAAAAATCCTCCAAAAGTCAATATTGTTTTATTGTATCATCTTTCTTGTAAAGAGCATCTTTTGGTAGTGGAAAACCCTCCAAATGCCATTATGACTTTCTTGTATCATTATTTTCTTGAAAAGAGCACCTTTTGGTAGTGAATAACCCTCTAAAAGTTATTATTGCTTTCTTTTAATTTATTGATTTTTTTATTGTATTATTACTTTCTTTTAATATATTGCTTCTTTTATTGTATTATTGCTTTCATTTAATTTATTACTTTATTTTATTTTCATTGTTGTGAGCTTCTTTCTTCCCTTAGAGGAGTGAAACTCTTTCACTTTTCCAGAGATTTACCAAAGCCGTGAAGGGTGGAACGTGATTCACTCATTCTTTGTCGAAGATTGACTCCGTGTGTAATAGGTTTAATCTTACAACTCCTCTACTTGGAGGGATGAACATCACTTACTTTTTTAGCTTTACCAAAGCGATGAATAGTGGGTAGTTTCCCATCCAATTTTTAGTAAGAGGTGATTATCCGGAAGTTATATTTGTGCATTTAGTTTATGCTTAACTCTACTCTTTATTTCTTCATAATGTCTTCTCAATACAATGTTGTCTTTACCTTAAGCATGAGTAGCTAAACCCTTAAGTTGGCTAGTCCAAAGAAGACCTCCTTTTGGGTATGCCATTTCAACTCATTTTTCTTTTTCCTCTTAGAGTATGATGGTTTGGTTTGATTGGGTAGAGGGTGGATGGGATTGTGAGTCTTTGATATCCGTAGACTTGTCACGGGTTATGCCTGGATCCTCACTTTCATCTCGTTCCTAGCTTCCTATAAATCAATCGTACATCTATGCTCTATTGAAGGAAGGATTCAAGTTGACTTGGTATTCCCATGGGAGTGAACCCTTTGGATTAGCCAACATTTTTTCCATTCCAATTTCGTTAAGATAAAATCACAAACCAAACTTCAACAACAAAATATTTTACACTTTGTTTTTCACCAGAATCACCTTCAAAATGATTCACGTCCTTACTTGAGGAGATGACCTTGGAATACAATTCCAAGTAAAACACGACAACCAAAAATCTCTCTGCACTTTGGGAGCATTTTTGTTCACACACACACACATTTGACATTTCATTCATCCACCGTTCCATTACCCTTTCTTTTGACATCATTCTAATGGAGAGTAACACTCCCCTTCACACACATCATACATACACTGAGGGATGATGTTTAGAGGTAAGGATATTACAACGGAAAAAGTCAAGCAGTCACAACTTGGTATCAGAGCTTAGGTTCACGATTTACCTAGGACTTGCGGGACATGGGTTTAGACTATTGCATCCATTAAGCATTACATGTTATGTGTTTTAAATGCTACATGCTATGTGTTATGTGAATAATATACATGATTAAATGTATATGGAAAATAGACACTAGGGTTAGAGAACATAANTCAGAAATCCTATTCACCGTGGACCTTAGGGTCATGGACATGTTAGAGTTTGATGGCATCCTAAAGATGGATTGGTTAGCAGCACACCGAGTTGACATTGATTGTGATTGAAAGATGGTCACAACCTATACACCGGATGGTGTGTGTTTCAAGTTTCAGGGAGAGAAACACAATATTTTACCCCAAGTAGTATATGATTCCCGTTGGCACGAGCAGTTGATAGGTTGGCTAGTAAGCCTCACCCTGGAGGATGAGGTGAGACATCAATTGGGTCTACCTCGGATGGTTTGTGAATATGAGGATATTTTTTTGGATAAATTATCGAAATTACCTTCACATCGGGATGTAGACTTTACTATTGAGTTGCACCCCGGGTACATTCTTTATTTCTATGACTCCGCATAAAATGGCACCTTTAGAGTTGCAAGAACTCATGGTCAAATTGTAAGAATTATTGGACAAGGGCTTCATTAGATTGAGTACCTCACCTTGGGGCGTTTTGATATTGTTTGCTAAGAAGAAAGATAAGACCCTTCAATTATGTATAGACCACCGGCAGTTGAATCGGGTTACTATCAAGAATAGGTACTCTTTGCCACAGATTGATGACTTGTTTGATCAACTGAGAAGGGCACGAGTCTACTTCAAGATAGAACTGCGCACAGGTTTCCATCAGCTAAGGATTAGGGAGGCAGATATCCCTAAGACGGCATGTAGGATGCGATGTGGGCATTTCAAGTTCACTATGATGCCTTTTGGATTGACGAATGCCTAGGCGAAATTCATGGATCTTATACATAAGGTGTTCTAACCCTACCTAGATTAGTTTGTCGTGGTCTTTGTTGATGATATCTTGATCTACTCCAAGTCTGAGGAGAAGCATGTGGGTCACTTGATGGTTGTTCCCCAGATCTTGAGAGACCATCAGTTGTACGCCAAGTTTAGCAAATGTGAATTTTGGCTGACGGAGGTAAAATTATTGGGACACGTGGTGTCGGGTTCGGGTGTATCCTTGGACCAAAATTAGTCTTCGAGATACGTAACTTCTTGGGATTGGTAGGGTATTACAGGAGGTTCATTGAGGACTCCTCCCAGCTAGCTGCTCCTATGACTAGATTAATCCAGAAGGAGGTCAGGTTTTAGTAGGATGACTTGTGTGAGAAGGCATTCCAAGAGTTGAAGAGGAGGCTTACTTCAGTTTCTATTCTAATAGTCTCGGAAAGGGAACAGATGTACACAGTATATTGTGATGCCTCCAAGGACAGACTTGGGTGTATACTGATATAGTCCGAGAAGGTGGTAGCTTATGGTTCTCGATAGTTAAAGAACCACGAGCAAAACTACCTCACGCATGANCAAGGACAGACTTGGGTGTATACTGATATAGTCCGAGAAGGTGGTAGCTTATGGTTCTCGATAGTTAAAGAACCACGAGCAAAACTACCTCACGCATGACATGTAGTTGGTGGCCATTATTTTTGCCTTGAAGGTTTGACGCCACTATTTATATGGTAAGCGGTTTGAGGTATTTTCAGACTACAAGAATCTGAAGTACATCTTTACATAGTGGGACCCCAATATTAGACCACGCAGATGGATGGAATATTTAGAAGACTATGACTTCACTATGCATGTTCATCTTAGTAAGCCAAACGTGGTGGCTGACGCACTCAGCCGAAAGTCACGGGGAGTCTTGGCTAGTGTAGCTTCCCAAGAGTAGCAAATGCTCAAGACCGTAGGACAGTTTGGGCTACACTACATGAGTAAAGCTCAGGGTATTTTGGGCAGTTTGGTGGCTACGCCTTCCTTACTGAGCAGGGTGATCGAGTCCTATGGGTAGGACATAGAGATATTGTCTATCAGGGATCGAGTACTGGTGACGAGGGTTGGGCCATGCACTCAGATTGTAGTTTTTAGTTCAGAAAAAGGGTTGTGGTTCCCTAGTATATGGATTTGAGAGGGGAGATCCTTAGGAAGTTCTATTATTCTCGTTTTGTTGTACATTCAAGTGGCATGAAGATGTATCATGATCTTCGCTGCNATAATATACATGATTAAATGTATATGGAAAATAGACACTAGGGTTAGAGAACATAACCTTGGGGATCGAAAAGAAAAGGAACGGGACAAGTTCAGGGTATAGATGTCTATTAGTGGGTGGCACGCAATCTACTAGTGAGACAAGGAGAGAAATCTCATTGTTTTGACTTTGATCCTTACCTTGGGATACTAAGTTAGTGCTCTATTGCTATTTGACTTATATGTAGATGACAAATAGAGGAAGAGGACGCGGGCGTCGAGGTGGCAAGGATAACCAACCACCACCACCGGCCTTTGACCAACATGCCTTTATAGAGGCTATGGATGCAATGGCTTCAAACCTAACGTAGGCAAATGCCAATATAAGCCAAGGGGCTCAAGGCATCCAAATGATTTTAAGTTCCATAGGTTATCAATGTTCATGGAAAAATTAAAGAACTTCTAGCCCACAGGGATTACAGGGGCAGGGCCGAGGCTATCAAGGTCAAGCCTAGAGTCGGTTGTCCCAAGGAGGGAACAAATTCAAGGGGATGTTTCAAGGAGGCAAAAAGACATGTTATTATTGTCGACAGCGGGGCCATTTGAAGAAAGATTATCCACTGAGGCAAAACTCATAGAGTTCTGAGATGCCTTGATCCCAGTCGTCAGTAGGACTTGCACAAGCACATGTTGTTCCTCTCTATCCCACTATGGATCAGGAAAATCTATTCCAACTATAGGGTGTTGCACAAGCCCCTAGTACTTCACGCGTGGGGACTCTGCAATTAGACTGGATAAGCCAGGATATGGGCCAAGGCCAGGGACAGAACTTTTAGGCAGCAACATTAGGGACCTAGGAGATGGTCTTCGACATTGCACCATAGAATGAGCTAATGGATCAGTTGGCGACCCACGATACATTTCTTATTTCCATGTTTATCGGCACATGTGTTGCTTGATTCGGGTGTGTCACATACCATCATTTCACATTTTTTTGTGTGCATGATGTAGATTTAGAAATCGTAACCCTAGAGGAGTCCTTGTGGATAAATTCAACCCTAGGAACTAGGCTATGCATTGATCAGATATGTCGGGGGTGTAAGTTAGAGATTTCAGAAATCCTATTCACCGTGGACCTTAGGGTCATGGACATGTTAGAGTTTGATGGCATCCTAAAGATGGATTGGTTAGCAGCACACCGAGTTGACATTGATTGTGATTGAAAGATGGTCACAGCCTATACACCGGATGGTGTGTGTTTCAAGTTTCAGGGAGAGAAACACAATATTTTACCCCAAGTAGTATATGATTCCCGTTGGCACGAGCAGTTGATAGGTTGGCTAGTAAGCCTCACCCTGGAGGATGAGGTGAGACATCAATTGGGTCTACCTCGGATGGTTTGTGAATATGATGATATTTTTTTGGATAAACTATCGAAATTACCTTCACATCGGGATGTAGACTTTACTATTGAGTTTCACCCCGGGTACATTCTCTATTTCTATGACTCCGCATAAAATGGCACCTTTAGAGTTGCAAGAACTCATGGTCAAATTGTAAGAATTATTGGACAAGGGCTTCATTAGATTGAGTACCTCACCTTGGGGCGTTTTGATATTGTTTGCTAAGAAGAAAGATAAGACCCTTCAATTATGTATAGACCACCGGCAGTTGAATCGGGTTACTATCAAGAATAGGTACTCTTTGCCACAGATTGATGACTTGTTTGATCAACTGAGAAGGGCACGAGTCTACTTCAAGATAGAACTGCGCACGGGTTTCCATCAGTTAAGGATTAGGGAGGCAGATATCCCTAAGACGCCATGTAGGATGCGATGTGGGCATTTCAAGTTCACTATGATGCCTTTTGGATTGACGAATGCCTAGGCGAAATTCATGGATCTTATACATAAGGTGTTCTAACCCTACCTAGATTAGTTTGTCGTGGTCTTTGTTGATGATATCTTGATCTACTCCAAGTCTGAGGAGAAGCATGTGGGTCACTTGATGGTTGTTCCCCAGATCTTGAGAGACCATCAGTTGTACGCCAAGTTTAGCAAATGTGAATTTTGGCTGACGGAGGTAAAATTATTGGGACACGTGGTGTCGGGTTCGGGTGTATCCTTGGACCAAAATTAGTCTTCGAGATACGTAACTTCTTGGGATTGGTAGGGTATTACAGGAGGTTCATTGAGGACTCCTCCCAGCTAGCTGCTCCTATGACTAGATTAATCCAGAAGGAGGTCAGGTTTTAGTAGGATGACTTGTGTGAGAAGGCATTCCAAGAGTTGAAGAGGAGGCTTACTTCAGTTTCTATTCTAATAGTCTCGGAAAGGGAACAGATGTACACAGTATNATAGTTAGTCAGAGAGGACCATCTAAACTTTAGAGGACAAGCTACGAACATGCGTCTTTGATCTTAAGGGTAGCGAGAAAGAGCACT
This sequence comes from Ilex paraguariensis, assembly GCA_963454935.2. NCBI lineage: Eukaryota > Viridiplantae > Streptophyta > Magnoliopsida > Aquifoliales > Aquifoliaceae > Ilex > Ilex paraguariensis. Next base: position 494,611 of record CAUOFW020003647.1, on the reverse strand, counting down.
TACTCTTAGTAGAGTTCGTGTACAATAATAGTTATCAAACGAGCATACAGATAACACCCTATAAGGCACTTTATGGGAGGCTATGCCACTTTTTAGTTTATTGGACGGAGGTTGGAGAGACACCCTCTATGGGTCTAGATTTGATTAGAGACACCTCGGAGAAAGTGAATTTGATACGAAAGTGTCTTTTTATAGCACAAAGTTGGCAGAAGCGCTACGCCAACAGGCGACGGCGACTTCTAGAGTTTGGGGTTGAAGATTACGTCTTATTGAGGATGATGCCTAAGAGGGGAGTAGTTACGTTTGGGAAGCAGGAAAAGTTGTCACCGAGGTATATGAAGCCCTTCGAGGTATTCAAGAAGGTTGGTAAAGTTGCTTAGTAGTTGGTGTTATCGCCAAATTTGTCTAGTGTTCACGCGGTATTCCACGTCTCTGTGCTCCGAAAGTACACTCCAAATCCTATGTATGTGGTGAATTGGTTATTGATATAGATGGGACCTTTGAGGAAGGAGCAGTGCGTATCATGGATAGTTGAGAACATGTTTTGCAAGGTAAGACCGTAAGGCTAGTGAAGGTGTTGTGGCAACACCAAGGTGTGAAGGAGACGACATGGGAGTGTGAGGACACTATACATATTAGTTATCTATTCTTGTTTGAGGATGGATGTACATTCTTATAATTATTCAGTATTATATGACTGTTACATATGCATGTAATTGAGTGTGTATGCGTGTGTAAATTTCGGAGACTAAATTCTTTTTAATGGGGGAAGAATATAAAACTTGGAAAATTTTGAATTTTTATGAAAAAAGTAAAACGAAAATTAGCCACTATAGTACGGGGTTGAAAACCTGAATTTTTTTAAAATTCGGATGATGAAACAGACCTCACTATTGGATTCGTCCTGCGAAATCTAGTTACCTAGTCAATTTTTGTTGAATTCTGAGATAGTTGAATTTTTTTTGTTTTACCAAGCAATCAAATGTCATCTAACCTAAATAAACGAGAATAGAAATTAAATTATGAAAAGTGAAAAATAATTTATAGTTATTTCAAATAAAAATATTTTGAATTTGAACCGAGATGAAATTTAATTGATTCGGAATGAAATCAAACTCGAGAAAGGAGGACGCGTGGTGCAACGAGAGGCAAGTATTCCAAGGAGTATAAATAGGGGAGAAAATAAGATTTCTCCCCATTATTTTCTTTCCCATTTGTTTAGCTGGGTTTTCCAAACAAGAGAGAGGGAAGAAGAGAGGGAAAATCAAGAGATTTTTTAAGCTTCTCTCTACGATCTACGGCTCTATGTTCGTCGAATCAACTTGGGCCAAGAACTAATGAAGTTCAAAGAACAGGATTTTGGAAATCAAGGGCCAAAGCTTGATTTGGGTCTTGGGAGATTTTTTTTACCACTTGTTTACACTTCAAGAGGTAGGATTCTTTTCCTAATTTAGTTTATTTTCAACCTAGGGTTCCATATAATATGGGTAGCATGACTTGAGATGAATTCTCTTGTTTGATGTACTCCTAATGTAACTAGAATATGAAAAAATGGGTGTAGAATATGCTAAACCAATCTTGCATGAATTGTGTTTGTAGAATTTACTTGTTTGGAAAATTCATGAGAAATGTGATAAATTGGGTATGATTGTGCGTTACATGATTGAATGTCTTTTAGGTGTTTGATAAAATGTCTATGTTGATGTAGCATGTTAGTTCCATTAAAAATGTTATAACATGCTTGGTAAAAATGTGGATTGTAATTATATGCATTATAATATTTTGACATTGATGTTGTTGATGATGGTTACATGCTTATGATGTAATTGACCTTCAAAAAAGGTTGAAGGATTTTTAGATGTTCATATTGAGCTCATGACATGTGAACATGATAATGAAATTGTAAGTATACATTACATTTGCATATGCATAGAAAGTAGCACATTCTTGGGCATTTAACATGAGTGTGTCTGTGTGTGTGCATATTTTTGGATCAAACACCATTCTTAGTGGTTGAGGGGTGAACTCGAAAAGGTTGGACCTAGGTCCGGCTGAGTTGCACAGTTGCATGAAAAACTTGTGTCGAGTATAGCAAGAAGGGGTAGATTCTCTCATGGTGCAAGAGCCGATTACTAGTTTATACACTTCCATTGATGCAAGTCTAGAAAAGTGTATTGGTGTCACGGAACCGGCAGTGAGATACCAAAATTCGTGTACCTAAGAAAGACACATGGTTTATTTTATAAAATGGTCATTGGATGTGTAACATTAATGGCGGGGGTTTGGAATGTCCAGATTCATACGCATGCCATTACATGTGTCGGTGAAGGCTTATGTTGAGTTGTATGTGTGAGTCTCATCTCATGACATGACATGACATAGAAAATTCTATTATGAATTACACATTCTTGAATGGATTATTTGTTGCTTGTTGAATTATATGTGAGCATTTCATATACATCTAGGTTGGAGAGTAGCCTATTTGAGAGATGTCTTATTGAGCGTGACTCACCCTTTTTAGGGACAATATTTCAGGTGTGGGACATGCGCTGGTGAATGGCTCTTACTCAGGCCCTCATTGATGAAGAAAAGACTAGATGTGGCTATGAATTTAAATTGTGTTTTTGTAAAACACATGTGTAAATATTTTTTGGACATGTAATAATGTGCAAGGAATTGCAAAACAAGCTTATATGAATTGTATTTTATGTAAAATTGTATGTTATATGAGTTTAAGTTGTTATTATATGAGTATGAATAAATGGACCTGGTGTGGTCAATGTTGTATGATTATATAAGATGTGTTTTGGGTAGAGCTCCCCGTACAAATGAGACTTTGCATGAATTTTGTTAAGTTATAGATCTCGATAAATGAGGTATAATGGTGTAGTGTCGAGTTATACGGTATATATGTGTATTCCGTGGGTTGATGGGTAATCAATGAGATAATTATGAACACTCAGATTTTGAGGTGTCACATCCCCACTGCTATTTCCCTATCCATCAAGTCAATAAAAATTGTCTCTTTATTGGACGTCCATATTGCTACATTTTTGTCATTGTCAACCTTTATAATCTCATCATCATGAGTTTGTTCGTTATCCGTTTCCATTTACAACAATTTCTCAATTATACTAACAATTTCCTAACCACTACATATAACCATACTACTAATTCACTAATGTAACCCAACATGCATTTCAACACTATCAACATATATTAGACATACACACAGGGTCACCCACAAATGACTCCCAAACAAATCCAAATAAACAAAGTCTAGATAGTCAGAAGAAGTAATACGAGTAAAAAATGTATTGATGATGAGCTTAATTACAATTATAAGTTAACATAGTCACACAAACACACAATTACAGATCACACACACTCAAAGAACACACACAGACAGACCACACACTTATAGAACACACGTTCTCTCTCTTGTTTCTATTTGCAAGCCAAGAGAATACTCACAGAACACACATATTCATCAGCTTTGTAATTTTTTATTATATTATTGGGGGAGAAAGATCATGTCACAAAACACACACACAATCACATAAACCACACACATAGTCACACAGACCAGACATAGACCAGACAAGCACACACAGACCAAATACAAAACACACACAGTCACATAGACACAAACAGAAAACACACAGATACACACAAAACACACACAGACACACAGAATACATATAGAACACACACACACACACAAACTCAACACACAGACATACACATAACACACATAGACACATAGACCACGCACAGAACACACACAGTCACACAGACATAAACAGAAAACACACAAACACATATACACTGAACACATACATAACACACATAGACACACACAGACTCAACACACAGGCATACACAGACCACATATAGAACACACACAGTCACACATACACAAATAGAAAACACACAGACACACACAAAACACACACAGACACATACAACACATACAGAACACACATAAACACATACATAGTCACACACAGACTCACACAAACTCAACACATAGACATACATAGAACACACACAGACCACACACAGTCACACAAACGCAAACAAAAAACACACAAACACATACAAAACACACATAAACACACAGAACACACACATACACACACAGACACATAGAGAACACACGTACTTTGCACACCCAATTTTTTTGTAATGGAAAATGATAAAAATAGGGGGGGTTTTGATGGATTTGCACACACAAATTTTAGGGAAAAATGAAAAAAAGAGGGAGGTCCATCACAAATTTGCACACAAAACTCACCCTCACACACACACATACACACACAAAAAGAGAACACACATACTTTGCACACCCAAATTTTTTGTAATAGAAAATGAAAAAAAGAGGGGGGTTTCTAATGGATCTACACACACAAAATTTAGGGAAAAATGAAAAAAAAGTGAGTCCATCACACACACAGTAACAAAGTCCATCATAGATCTACCCTTGTATATATATATATATATATATATATATATATATATACATCTATGTTACCTTACATTCACAGATCTGATATATAGTTGAATGGATCTACCATATATTTGAATGGATACACTTACCTTTCACCAAACAGCGACAGATAAATCGATGGACCAGCAGATGGAGGATCGTCAGGAGATCTATTACTGGAAGCCTCTTCTTTGTCCCAGCTGCTGAGCTCATGCCATCGTGGAGGAGAACAGGTTCGTTGAGAGAGAGAGAAGAAAGAGAAAGTCATTGAGAGAGAGATTCGTTCAGAAAGAGAGAGGGCCTTTGTGAGAACGAAAATGAAAAAAGACCAAAAGGCCCTATATTTATAGTTGCACACATGCTGTGGTCCTTTGTGGCTAAAAAGAGTTGAAGTTGAGACCTCATTAAAATGCCTCTACTGCCAAAACACGTGTTTTGTGTTTTAGGTGTTTTTTGGAACACAATTTTTTTGTTTCCAATTTTTTGGCATATTTCTAAGATAACTAAGATGAAACAAAAAACAAAAATAATTACCAAACACGTTTTTATTTTTATTTTTGACAAAAATTGAAAACAAAAATACAAAACAAGAGATAAAAACACTAAACAAACAACCCCTAACTTTTGTTGTTGATAAATGAAACATGGGAAGAACAAAGTTTAATTCTTTAATGATAAATATGCTGTAAACATTCTTTTATGGGTTTCAAAATTCAGATATGCAAATTGTTGTTTAAATGGACATTATTAAAACCTTGACTTTCAACGGACCATTTATTGTAGGTGTGTCAATTTTACCCATTAACACGAATTTCACTTAACACAAAATTGAAAAATAACACGATTAATTGATACGGATAATAAATGAATCAAATTAAAGTTTGACACGAATAACATGATTAACGGATATTATACATAAAAAATAAATATTTAACGAGTATTGTAGACAAAAAATAAGAATTATATAAATTTTTTATATAATATTATATGAGNCATCATGAGATCTATAACTGGAAGCCTTTTCTTTGTCCCAGCTGCTGAGCTCATGCCATCGTGGAGGAGAACAGGTTCGTTGAGAGAGAGAGAAGAAAGAGAAAGTCATTGAGAGAGAGATTCGTTCAGAAAGAGAGAGGGCCTTTGTGAGAACGAAAATGAAAAAAGATCAAAAGGCCCCATATTTATAGTTGCACACATGCTGTGGTCCTTTGTGGCTAAAAAGAGTTGAAGTTGAGACCTCATTAAAATGCCTCTACTGCCAAAACACGTGTTTTGTGTTTTAGGTGTTTTTTGGAACACAATTTTTTTGTTTCCAATTTTTTGGCATATTTCTAAGATAACTAAGATGAAACAAAAAACAAAAATAATTACCAAACACGTTTTTATTTTTATTTTTGACAAAAATTGAAAACAAAAATACAAAACAAGAGATAAAAACACTAAACAAACAACCCCTAACTTTTGTTGTTGATAAATGAAACATGGGAAGAACAAAGTTTAATTCTTTAATGATAAATATGCTGTAAACATTCTTTTATGGGCTTCAAAATTCAGATATGCAAATTGTTGTTTAAATGGACATTATTAAAACCTTGACTTTCAACGGACCATTTATTGTAGGTGTGTCAATTTTACCCATTAACACGAATTTCACTTAACACAAAATTGAAAAATAACACGATTAATTGATACGGATAATAAATGAATCAAATTAAAGTTTGACACGAATAACATGATTAACGGATATTATACATAAAAAATAAATATTTAACGAGTATTGTAGACAAAAAATAAGAATTATATAAATTTTTTATATAATATTATATGAGTTGTTGTGAAATTAAATAATTTTTTTGTAATACGAATATTGATACGTACTAAAAATGATCCGACATGAAAATAACACGACTTAAAAATGACATAACACAATACTATTGACACTCCTAATTTCTTGGAAATTTGTGCTAATCATAAAGAAATTAGTTTTAATTTTTATTAAAGAATAAAATGGCCATTTCATAATTTTGGTGGGTCTGTTTGTTCACAGTTAATGACAAGGAATGCCGCTGTAATATTTAAATCGGAGGGAGTTATGTGATTAAGATCATCTCCACTCTTTACTTAAATTATTACTCAAATTTAAATTTGAATAAAAATAAACTAAAAACAAGCTCTAGTTTTTGACTAAAATATACACCAAATGAAATAAAATTCAACTTTTTACTTAAATAAAGACAGACTCAAATATTTAATGGTTATATTTTATTTTTTTAAAAAATCCAATGACCATATTTCACAATCCTTTAAATTTGAGTTTGTCTTACTTTAAATTTGAGTTTATCTTTTTTAAATTTGAGTTTATTTACTTGAATGTTTTGTATTAAATTAAATTTTTTATTTATTTTTTACTCAAATTTTCTCCTGAGTTTGCCAATATTAGAGAGGCCTAAGTGACAAACTTCAAATGAGTTGAATTAAATTTATCAAAAAAAATATTAATACTTGAGGGATAAAATTATATTTAATCTACTGCAAACAATAGAACTCTTCCAAGTTCCTACAACCTGTGGGTTAAAAAAAAAAAAAAAAATTAAAAAATCCTACAACCCTAAACCCTTGCTTTTCTCAGCTTTTTTGATATCATAAAACTCTGGTTTAAAACCCACTCTCTTTGTTTCTCCATATCTTCAGCTGTGCAACCACCACTAGAAGCCACAGTCATGGCGGAGCTCAAACTCTCAGAAATGAGAGACCTAACCCGAATAGAACGCATCGGTGCACATTCACACATACGCGGCCTTGGTCTAGACTCTGCCCTCGAACCCCGCTCCATATCCGAAGGCATGGTCGGCCAGACCTCAGCTAGAAAAGCCGCCGGCGTCATCGTCCAGATGGTGAAAGACGGTAAAATCGCCGGTCGGGCGGTCCTCCTTGCCGGCCAGCCAGGCACCGGCAAGACAGCAATCGCAATGGGCATGGCCAAGTCCCTAGGTCAAGAAACCCCATTCGCAATGCTCGCTGGGAGCGAACTCTTCTCTCTAGAAATGTCGAAAACCGAAGCCCTAATGCAGGCGTTTCGAAAGGCCATCGGAGTTCGAATCAAAGAAGAGAACGAAGTGATCGAAGGCGAAGTTGTCGAAATCCAAATTGACCGTCCTGCGGTGGCTGGTGTGGCCTCCAAGACTGGGAGATTGACCTTAAAAACGACGGAGATGGAGACAGTGTACGATTTGGGGGCGAAGATGATTGAGGCATTGGGGAAAGAAAAAGTTCAGAGTGGGGATGTTATTGCCATCGATAAGGCCTCCGGGAAAATCACGAAGCTCGGGAGGTCGTTTTCGCGGTCCAGAGATTACGACGCCATGGGGCCACAGACAAAGTTCGTTCAATGTCCTGACGGAGAGTTGCAGAAGCGGAAAGAGGTTGTCCATTGCGTTACTCTTCATGAGATTGATGTTATCAACAGCAGGTATGGATTTATATGCTTCATTGATGTTGAAGAATGCACATTTTTAGTGATTGTGTCGCTTGAATTCGCTTTTAGTACTACTGCATAATGCTTTCTTGTATACCACATTACATACCAACTAAATCAAGCCTTATCTCCCCATTATTTGAGGTCGACTACGAGTCCGTATTTGCCATTCATTTCTGTCATGTACTATAAGTTAAATATTTTTATATTTTTTCAAAGAGAAATTTTATCATTTTTTTATATTGCCATTCATTCCGTTGACCATGACCAAATCATCTTAATTTATTCTTTCTCGATTTATCTTCAATTGGAGCTACTCCTATCATTTTTTTAATATGGTAATTTTTTATTGTATCATTTTTAGTTTTTCCACGCATTAACCTTAACATTCTCATTTTCATTATACTCATTTTGTCACTCTGTTGTTTCTTAGTTACACAACATTCCGTCCCATAAAACATTGTTGTCTTTATAGCNTCTATCATTTTTAGTTTTTCCACGCATTCACCTTAACATTCTCATTTTCATTATACTCATTTTGTCACTATGTTGTTTCTTAGTTACACAACATTCCGTCCCATAAAACATTGTTGTCTTTATAGCTATTCAGTAACACTTGCCTTTTAATTTTATTGGTATCCTTCTATCACATAATATACCAAAGATTTTCCTCCACTTAAGCCGACCGACATTAATTTTATGAGNGCTATTCAGTAACACTTGCCTTTTAATTTTATTGGTATCCTTCTATCACATAATATACCAAAGATTTTCCTCCACTTAAGCCGACCGACATTAATTTTATGAGTTACATCGTCTTCAATCTTTCCATTATTTTAAATGATTGATCCTAGATATCTAAATGGTTTACTCGTTGATATTTCTTAATTTTTAGTCCTAACTTTTTTACTATGTCTACTTCTTCTGTTACTAAAATTGCATTGTATGTATTCAATCTTACTCTTACTTATTTTAAACCCTTTTGACTCAAATATCTCTCTCCAAATTTTTAGCTTATTGTTAATTTCTTTTCTAGTTTCATCTACTAAAACAATATCATCTATAAATAACATACACTATGGGACATCATCTTAAATGTGCGTAGTGAGTTCATTCATAATTAGGGTAAATAGGTATAGACTTAGAGTTGATCCTTGATGTAATCTTATCATACTTGGAAATTCTTTACTTTCTCTTATTGAAGACCTAATTGTAGTAATAGCTCCATCATACATGTTCTTTGTCATCTCAATACACCTATTTGTCATCTAAATATACCTATTTGTCATCTCAATATACCTATTTGTCAGCCATTTTCTCTCTAAGTACCGTTCATATTATATTTCTAGGCACTTTATTGTATGCTTTTTCAAGATCTATAAATACCATATGAAAAATTTTCTTCTTTTTTCTATATTTTTCTATGAGTGTCCTTCCTTAATAAATATATAGTCTCTATAGTTGATCTACTAAATATAAACCCAAACTGATTTTTTGAAACTGTAGTCTTAGCGCAGGTGATGTTCAATGATTCTTTCCCATAGTTTTATTGTTTGCCTCATCAATTTTATCCCTTTATAATCATTACAATTTTGAATATTTTTTTTATTTTTATAGATAGGCACTAAAATACTCCTCTATTTATCAGACATTTTTCTAGTAGTAATAATTCTATTGAATAATTTCGTTAGTCATGACACTCCATCATTCCCTAAGTACTTCTTGCGAAGAGTATTAGAGTAGTATATGTAAATTGTTAATAGTGTTAGGGGATTATGTGTAAATACAAGACGGTGTATGTGTAATTGTTATTAATGTGAGTTAATTATAAATACAAGTAGTGTATGAGAGTTAGATTAAGTTTTAACCTCTATTTGTTTCTCTCTAGTATTGTGTTAATTCTCTACACTTAATATGGTATCAGAGCAAAAATAATATAAATATTAATTATGGGTCGCGGTTGTGGTGCGTTGTTCATCGTGGTTGTCTTGTCCGGTGGTGGTGGTAGTCGACTTGGTTGGTTGACGTTGGCCGTCTTGTTTAGTGGTGGTGGTAGTTGACTAGTGTGGTCAACGTTGGTGGTAGTCGACTGGTATGGTCGATGTTCGTGGTTTGCGTCGACTGTGTAATCGACTNTTTAGTGGTGGTGGTAGTTGACTAGTGTGGTCAACGTTGGTGGTAGTCGACTGGTATGGTCGATGTTCGTGGTTTGCGTCGACTGTGTAATCGACTGATTGTTCTTGGTGGTGGTGGTGGTGGTGGCAGTGGCTTCTGGTTCTGCATCGGTGATTTGCGTCGGTAGTGTTAGGTGTTCATTGCCGTCGTTGAAGGAGGGCAGTCGATGTTGAAGGAGGGGCATTAGGGTTTGTTCTTTAGTGAAGATGATGACTGAGTCTAGATCCAGATGCATACCCGGATCTAGACTAAGATCCAGTAGCCTCAGACTAGACTGGCTCAAGTCTAGTTCAGGCCCGGTTCAATCTGTTTAGACCGGTTCAGGCACGGTTCAGTCAGTTTTAGACCGGTTTAGGGCTGGTTCAGTCAGTTTTAGACCGGTTCAGGCATGATCCATCTGTTTTGTCTCCGGTTCAGCAATCTAGTGGACTTTTCTAGTCCGATTCAGCGGTCCAGTAGACTTTTCTGGTCTGGTTCAGTGGTCCAGTGGACTTATTTGGTCTGGTTCAGCGGTCTAGTGGACTTCTCTAGTCCAGTTCAACACTCCAGTTAGGTTCTCCAGCCTGGTTTGGTGATCCAGCAACCTTTTCTTCTTTATTTCAGCAGTGCAGTAGGTAATTTTTGTCTGGTTCAGTGATCTAGTGACACTTAACACTNCTGGTTTGGTGATCCAGCAACCTTTTCTTCTTTATTTCAGCAGTGCAGTAGGTAATTTTTGTCTGGTTCAGTGATCTAGTGACACTTAACACTTCGAAACCTCAATTGAAATCTCATCTGGTGCTAAAGTCTTGCCTAATTTTATTTTCTTCAATGCAACTATGTCTTTGAGTTCTTTATTTTATGAAAGAACATGTATGCTCTAATTTCATAAATCCTACCAATTTTTATCTCTTCTAAGTTTGCTAAGTGATTTTCATTTAATAGTTTCTCAAAATAGTAATTCCATTGGTCATTTATTTTCTCATTCTTAACTAAAACCTTTGAATCCTCGTCCTTGAAGCACTTAACTTGGTATTATCACATTCTATATGAAGTTTAATTTAGGTTTAGGGCTAGAGTCTATTGGTATTGAACATTTGCATTTCTGTACCTATATGGTTTCAGAGACAGCAACTATGACTCTTTAATTCTAGGTGAGAATGGCCAGGTTTTCACCATTATGAAAATTGAACCGTTTGGGTACTCATATCAAGCCATTGTCTATGTTTTGGAGTTGGAATTGACATCATTGCAACCCCATCACCTTGTTTATGTCAGGAACCACTGTCTTTTTTGTCACTCATATAATTCTAGTTCTCTGTGTTGCATGAGTAATTATTTTTCTCTTTTGTATCTTGTGCTATAACCACTTTGATTTTCTCTTTTCTTTTGTTTCGTATTTCAAATTGGGACATTGTGAAGTTTTTGCTTAGGTTTTATGTTATCATGTTCTTATATCTTTTACTTCGCATATGTGATTTCCCTAATTTTTGTTGCTTTGATAAGGACTCAGCTTGCAGTTGCATAACCTACCAAAGAAATCTTGCAACTGCATCTGAATTAATGATAATTATTTCTTTAATATTTGAAAATATTTTCAAAATTTGGTGAATGACAAATCTGTTAGCCAAAGTGCAACCTTGTCCCCCGCCCCGCGAGGGGGGGGGGGTGAAAGGCAAATCATTAATTAAAAAATCAATTTCATTAATTGTGAAATTGATTAACCTATATGATAGTTGTTAATGAGATGAGTATGAAATTGTCTGTGTGAGTTGACAAAGACAAAATAAAGTAAAGAGTGGGAGAGAGAGCAAACACAATAATATATAGTGGTTCGACCCCAACACTTTGGTCTACGTTCTCTCTTCCTTCTCCCCTCAGAGATTCCTTTTCTCTTTCTTGAATCTCTTCAATAGGTGAGATTCTATGAATCACGGATATAAATACGGGATACGGATACGGTACGACATGGATGTGACAATACAATAAAATCTACAAAAAGGGATATGGGTACAGATAGGATATGTCCATAAAATATATTTTTAAAAAAATATTATTATTATATTTAATGTAATAATTATGATTTATAAAGTGAATCACACATCTATTTAAAATATATAATAATAACTTACCATTCTATCATTCATAAATGATACATTCTACATCACATACATATTGCATAATATCAAGTCCAGCAGTAAAATAGTTCAAATGCACCTCAAATACAACAGGTAGTAGGAATAGTAAAGTAACAATAACACACCTCAAATGTAGTAGTTCAAATGCAGTACTTCACTGGTAAAAGAGAGGAGAGAGAGAGTGCGAGAGAGGTTACCTGATGATACTTGAACAGAGAGAGAGAGAAAGGAGACACTCGTTGATCTTCAACAATATCAAGAGGGAGGAGAGACGTCATCGACGTCAAAGAGAGGCCATCGGAGGAGAGAGAGAGAAGAGGGGCAGCGTCAGTCGATCGTATTCGACTGAATGGAGGGGAGGTTTTGTCGAATAAGAATTAGACCTTAGGTTTTTTTTTTTTGCAAATAAGGGCCCAAACATATTTGCTTCGGTGCCCCTATTCTTTTTAAAAAAATCAAGTAATACCCCATCATATCTCTAACATATCCTGATGTATTCGAAATTCAATTTTTTTTTTTTTAATTCTAGAATACTTCCCAGCCGTATCGAATATGTATCCAGCTATATTAGACACATATTCGTATTTGGAAATTATCCAATATTGATACTTTGACCTTTTTAAAGTATCCGTGCTTCATTGGTGAGATTTTAACACCTATACACTTGTTCTTCCTTAAGTACAATACAAGAATTCCTCTCTTAAAAGACTCACTCAAGAAGAATATAATATCACCCTCTCTTTCTTCTCAAGAATAATCTCTCAAATCAATAGTAGAAGATTCGAAGAATAATGATTGTTCTCTAAAAAGCTACAATAAAGAATAAGATCTTCTTTGACTTATAGCTCATAAGTTCACTTGTGCAAGAGTCCACAAAATGCCTTTAAGACCTCTATATGAAGTGGAGATAAAAAAGAATTCAAATGTTGAAACTCAGTGAATTTGAATTCAATTTCAGGAGCCTCATCCGATATACCAGATGGTATGTCGGATTGTTACCACTGTCTTATAACGGTTACATCCGATATACCAGTTCACTTGTCTGGTATACCAGCTTGTCAGACATCTTCGTGTTTGGCTGGATACTGGAAGCTTCTGAGGTTTTTTGGTGCATCAACTAGTATGCCGATTCATTTGAGAAGTTTTGTCTGTTCATCAGAGAATGGCAGGTGAAGATACTGTAAGCTTTGGAGCTTTGCCGGTTCTACATCCAGCATGTTGGTTCATCCATTCGGTTTATCCATCTGTCATATCTCTTCCTATTTTCTTTTTCCTTTGATCTTGCCTTCTTGCCACCNTTCTAAATATCTAAGTTCTAATTTTACAAATCAGAATCAGTATTACAGTAAATTAGAAGCAACATTGCAGGGAAAAACTAGATATAGAGAAACATTACAAAAGTAGAAAAAAGAAGAATCAGCGTTATAGAAAAAAAGCAGAAGCATAGAAACATTACAGAATCGGTATTATAAAAACAGAAAAAAGAAGCAGCAAAGAAGCATAACCAGAAGCAGAGAAGCAAAAGTAGAATTAAAACTAGAACCAGAAGCAAAAGCATAATTAGAAAAAGAGAAGCAAGAACTAGAAGAACAGAAGAAGCAGCAGAAGCACAGAAGCAGAATCATAACCAAAAGCAAAAGAGGAGAAGAAAGAGAGAGGAAGCAGAACTAGAAGAAGAAAAATCAACAGAAGGAGAGAAGAGGAGAGAAGAGAACATACCTTTGTTGTCAAAGAAGAAGACAGAAGATAGAAGCAGCAGTATAAGCAAGAGAAGAATTAAAAAAGTAGAAGAAGAGAGGAGACGGAAGAGCAAAATAGAGAAAAAACATGTACCTGTGTGGTGTTTTTTGTCGAAGAAGAAGACAGAAGCAACAAATGCAAAGCTTTCAGTTCTGTTGCTTCCGTCGAAGAAGAGGAAGAATTAAAAGAAGAGAGAGAGAAAAATGAGAGAAATAGAGAAGAAGAATAGAAATAGAAGAGAGAAGAAGAAGAGAAATAGAGAAATAGAGAAGAAGAGAAACATAAGAGAGAAGAAAAAGAGAAACATAAGAGAGAAGAAGAAGACAGGGGCAAACCTGTGGGAGCCGCAACAACAATGGTCTGACTTTTAGGCAAAATTAGGTTTAGGTGTTTGTATATATTAGGATAAGGGGACAATTGGGTGTTTGGACATCTCATAATTTTGTTCCAATTGTTCAAATCCAACGGTCCATAATAAAAATAAAACAATTCAATAGTCCATAATAAAAAAATAAAACAACTTAAAAAACTTAGCTAAGGTGTTGCTTTTCTCGCCTTTCGCTTAAGTGAGAGGCGCTCACTTCTCTCACTTTTCCATCGCTTCAGTCATGTTCGCTTTACTTGGTTGTTCAAGGCGAGTCACACTCGCTTCGCTTCTTGTCTAGACGAGCTTTTCACAACACTGCCCCAAGGAAAATTAGTAAAGCTTGCACAAAACGGGTTCCAACAATCAAGCAATTTGGGCCCAGTTAGTGATCTTGACTAAGAAGCTCACTTGAGATTGACTAGTGAGATAAATGAACCAACCTTGAGTTTCATTTGAAATTCTTTTAAGATTTTCGAACCAAGCTTACCCACTAATTGGCTGGACTCAGCTTGTTTACACCCCTCAAAAGCGCCAAAAGTTTGGTCCAATGCATGAACATGCAGTGTATGTTTTTTTTTGATTAAGAAATATCAAATATACCACTTATGCGCTTGAAACTGTATGTCCATGCTCTCATATGCATTCGATGTGTATGTGAGGATAGCCTTGAGCCATGGAACAACTCATTAATTGATTTGGTTTAATGGCTACAGATATAAGCCATGTACCAGCAAAATACTCTACTAGTGTCTTTGTCTATGTTTACATATACCAGTAATTTCATATGGATGGGGTAGGACCTTTTTTTAATAGCTGAATTTAAAAGGTGGGGGTGGGGTAGATTGTGCTTTTCATGGGTTGATTTTGCCATCATTGATTGTCAAAAATTATTTGCCCATTAGGATGACACTCTTAATATTTGGACCCCCAATATTTTTTGTTAAAATGAGATACTTTGTAGTATTTCTTCCTTATTTCGGATATGATATCCATTCTTGTGCTGCTAATATATGTTGATTGCTATGTGCAACCTATCAAAATTGCCCCCATCTTTAAAGTTATGATGACCTAGGCAGTTAGTTGTTGCAACCATGGTAGTGGATGTGTTAGTCCTTTCTATTGAATTTTTATCTAGCTTGGTTTCTAGGATTTAGTAGCTACTTATGGAGGTTGATGTGAAACAACTCTCGACTGACTAATGGCTTGAGACCTAAATGTTTGTTTGTAGAGGGATTATGGTAAAAAATACAAGAGAAAATTTTCAAATTTTCCATGTGCTTGGTTAGCTTGAAATGGAAAATGATGCAAAAAATAAATTTTCTCAATACTTAGATTTTCTCACTAGTAACCAACATTTTTTTTGTATTTTTTGGTAAAAAATACTAGAAAGAAAAAAAGTTGTGATATATAATTAACTTTTCATGTTAACCTTATTTTGCTTAAAACATTCAATTGGTTATTAATTTTGAAAAACTTAGTATTGGTTAGGCTAACCATATAATATGGCCAGAAAATTTGGGTTCGAGCCAATCCTTGTCCCAGAACTAGGTTAGGAGCTGCTTTTTTGAAGTTTAAAACAATAGAATGAAATTTTTTAAAAATTTTCTGTCAAATTTTTCATGCTATTCAAATACCTGCATGAAAATATATTTTCTTTCATTTTATTTTCTTTCACTTCATTTTTTATCACTTTTACTTTCCATCATTCTTTTATTCCTAACCAAATGGACCCTAGGGTTTTCATGCCTGCCTCCCCCCTTTTCCCCTTCTTTCAAAAACCATAATGTACATGTAGTGGCCAACAGTTGCAACAAAGATCTTGGCTGCCTCAAATGATAAGCCAAAAGTGTATGGAAACCCAATGGGCCCTATCTCTCTTTAATAGTGGGCAGCAGACCTTGCCTGCCTCTAAACAGTCCAATCCTGCCGTCATTTTTTTCCATAATTTTGTGCTTGGGATTGTTGCAAAAGCTTGCCAGACATTAACATCCACTTTCAGGGTAGTACAAGTACTTTGTAATTTTGGAAATAAAAGATGAAGAACTCCAATAATAAGACAAACATGTCAAAGCAACAAATGTTTTAGGGAGATGATGCTAGACTCTAGCGAATGCTCATGAAACATTTGANAATAAGACAAACATGTCAAAGCAACAAATGTTTTAGGGAGATGATGCTAGACTCTAGCGAATGCTCATGAAACATTTGAGGAGAGCCATTTCTTTGCCTTGTTTTTCTTCTCTTCATAGTAATGGTTCTGTCTTCGCTCGACTGTCCTTCCTTTGGTATGCAATGTTTTAACGGGATACTGGCAAAGTCAAAAAACATTTCTTACCTTCCTCCTCTTCTTCCTGCAAAATCAGGAGAAAGGTACCCACCTTTTCACAGGGTAGCTTTTCATCCTTCCTACTCTATCCTCCTTCCAGTATCCATCTCTTAGAATATGAGGGCATATTCTATGTAATGTTCCCCTTCTCTTTTTCATCTCTTTTTTGCGCTATAATCCTTTCATAGTTCTCGGTGCTGCCTTGATTCTTTTCCTTTAGCTGTAAACTTAGTCATAGAGGATGTCAATTTTTCTTCTTTACATATTTATTGTGTTGAACCTTATGTTCATTTCAATATTCAGAACGCAGGGGTTCCTGGCTCTCTTCACTGGTGATACTGGTGAAATCCGTGCTGAAGTAAGGGAACAAATTGACACAAAAGTCGCTGAGTGGAGAGAGGAAGGGAAGGCAGAGATCGTGCCAGGCGTCCTTTTCATTGACGAAGTGCACATGCTTGATATTGAATGCTTTTCCTTCCTAAACCGTGCTTTGGAAAATGAAATGGCACCGATATTGGTTGTAGCTACCAACAGGGGGATCACTACAATCCGAGGCACAAACTACAAATCTCCACACGGCATTCCAATTGATTTTCTTGATCGCTTGCTCATCATCTCTACACAGCCTTACACAGAAGAAGACATTCGGAGAATTCTGGACATTAGATGCCAAGAGGAAGATGTGGAAATGTCTGGAGATGCAAAGATTTTGTTGACTAGAATTGGAGTAGATACATCTCTGAGATATGCCATCCACCTGATCACATCTGCTGCCTTGGCTTGCCAGAAGAGGAAGGGGAAGCTTGTGGAAATGGAGGACATTAGTCGTGTTTACGAGTTGTTTTGGGATGTGAAGAGATCAACGCAATACTTGATGGAGTATCAGAGCCAGTATATGTTCAATGAAATGCCAACGGGGGAGGGGGATCAAGATGACACCAATGCCATGATGTCATGAGTAACTCCTGTGTAGAGGTATCCAGAAATTTGTAAGTCTAGGCATCTTCCTCTTCCTCTTTGTTTGCTCTGCACGAATCTATTCGGAAAGGAGATTCACTTTGTAATACTTGGTGTTTGTGAAGTCTGGATGAGCAGCTTTTACGTTGTTTTGATATGCCTATACTTTGCAATTCTCCTTGTAGCCTCAATCACAAAACTGGGTAAAATTTTTGTGTGCTTTCGTTCGAGTGAACAGAAGTGGAGGTGTTTTCTCCTATTGTGTTATAATCGCTTGTAGTGCTATGTCCCTTGACATGGCAATGATCATATAAGTAGTCATGCACACTCAAACTGAATAATCCGAGTTTCTTAAGAGTACCAACTAATATTTTATCATGCTCACGCTGGACAACGAAACTGCAACGGGCACAAGGGAAAAATCCAGTGGATCGGTATGTACATAACCATAGCAACCACACTATATTATCATCAAAATTCAGAGTCCTTTCCAGTCTCATTCTAGCAAGACCCAACAGAATACTGGGGCTTCTGTTTCTCGGGTCACGTTTGCAATCCCCGTGATATATACGAGCTTTGAGCAGTGATCCCTTGCAGTAGAATTTATACGTCCACTTGTTCCTCCTCTGTTCCGCAAAGAAAACAGTTGGCCTCACTTTCTCATGGGTTTTATGGCCCTTGTTTTCCTAGTCTTCCATGCAACAACATTGACCAATTACAGTTTTTGATCGCAACACCGTAGCGCTGTCCGGCGAAACTCCGGTTCACTAAGAACTTCGTCAAGTGAGGACTGAGACACTTCAGGTGATCCCATCACTAGAAAAGTTAAAACCCGATCACATCGTAGCATGGTCTCATCTTCAATGTGAGATGTTTCAAACCCTACTGCATATTGAGGGGAGGGATATGATAAACAAAAAGCTCCTCAAATTTTTACGTCCAATCTCTCACTTCATTCACCTGTGAAGAATTCAAAGTCGAAATTAATTCTTTTGTTTCACATTTTTCTTCATCAACATCGAAAGAAGAATACCCAAGCAAGAAAGCTTCAAGTGGATCTAAACAAGAAGAGCCATTAAATTGATTATGCATAATAGATTCAATCAAATTCAGTTTATGTTAAGTCATCATCCCCATCACTAGGTTGTTTGCAAACGTTGAATATTTAATTTCAAAGTCGTATTCTCAAAAGATAATTTCATAATACCATTCCTTCAATTTATTTAAACATCTTTTTATCCATTTTCACTTCTAATCGCTCCGGATCGTTTCCCCTTCATGCATTTNTGTTTGCAAACGTTGAATATTTAATTTCAAAGTCGTATTCTCAAAAGATAATTTCATAATACCATTCCTTCAATTTATTAAAACATCTTTTTATCCATTTTCACGTCTAATCGCTCCGGATCGTTTCCCTTTCATGCATTCGCCCTCTTAAAGATTCAAATCAACAGCCAAACAATACAAAAGAGGGATAAAATTCAGAACGTAAACAATTATGCACAATTAACTACTTATCCAATGTAATTAACCAAATAATTTAATAATACCATGCACAATTTATTACTAATCATGACAATTTTACTAATGTGTTAAAACTCGCCCAATCTATTTACGNTTATCCAATGTAATTAACCAAATAATTTAATAATACCATGCACAATTTATTACTAATAATTACAATTTTACTAATGTGTTAAAACTCGCCCAATCTATTTACGCTCCACTAACTAAAGTACCATATAAAAAGTTGATTGTAATATTGCTACACTACCCACCCCCCACAAGAATCAGTGTCTTGTGGTCATGGACATACGAAGCCCAACCTTGAATCACGGGCACATGCATAATCAATGGGATTTCATCACTAACAAANCCACCCCCCACAAGAATCAGTGTCTTGTGGTCATGGACATACGAAGCCCAACCTTGAATCACGGGCACATGCATAATCTATGGGATTTCATCACTAACAAAATATCTTGCCCATGAACAGTGACGGAGCGTAGGTATGGCATGAGTGGCCATGGCCCCCTGTATTTTTTTTATAATCTGTAAGTATGTATTAGTATTACAGTACTGAGGCTTCTGGCTTGGAGTTTTAATTAGTAGTGTAAATACTTGGCCCCATATACATGTACTCTATACATAGGAATCACGTGTGAAACAGTTAATAGACTTGGCCCCAACACAACAAAATATTCTTCTNATGGCATGAGTGGCCATGGCCCCCTGTATTTTTTTTATAATCTGTAAGTATGTATTAATATTACAGTACTGAGGCTTCTGGCTTGGAGTTTTAATTATTAGTGTAAATACTTGGCCCCATATACATGTACTCTATACATAGGAATCACGTGTGAAACAGTTAATAGACTTGGCCCCAGCACAACAAAATATTCTTCAATTCTTTTCATCCCTGGTACGTAATAGCCATTAGCAACCAATATTCTTCCCTTAACACATGGCCATGGTAAATAGAAAGTCAATAAATTGGTATATCAAGAGCAAAATTGGTAGATCAAGCCAAAATAAATTAATCAATCCTTGCTTTTTAGATTGATGGGTTAGTATTTCTGATTTTTACTACTAAAAAAATTCTGATTTTAACTATTATTTCTGGTTAGGACCAAAGAATAATATTTTTTGATTGAGGTTTTTGGTTATTGTATTTTCTTTATTCATTGTTGTAGTGATTAGTATAAGACTTTTTTTTTTTTTTCAAATTTTTGTGTCGAATTTCAGCAAACTACAGTTGATTGATACTTTTGAGTTGAATAGTTATTGCTTTCATCTGTTTGAATGAGTACCATAGTTAATGTTTTCCTCTAACTGTGCAATTCGAATTTTTGTTTGTCTAAGTGTTGGTTCATAAAGTTTTGCCAACCCCAAAAATAAAATTCTAGCTCCGTTCCTACGCATGAACACCTTTAAATTGTTGGCTTATCTTTTCTTTCTACGGTCGTTAAATTGTCAAATATGTCAAACACATCTATACATAGTATACTAGTGACGAACCCATACAATACACATACAAATTATATTGAAAATATCATAAAATTAAATACTATCTGTTGGTTTCCATAAATGATTTCTCTTTCAATGGATGAACTTAATCCTTTCTGAGAGATCTTAGTCGACTGTTCGATATTGGGTTCAATTGTCTTGTTTTAAGACTTCCTTAGATGATCACAATCGATGGAATTTAAGCAAGTAAAGTAAAAGCAAAATGATTAACAAAGGTGAAGAACACTTTTATTAGTCTGAAAAGTTTCAGGTTACAACATTCTGATGAACAGTCTTTAGGACTAATCTTAATTTTAATTCTAGCCTAAAACTACTCCTAAAATGCCCAAGTCATGGGTCGTTGATGGGTTGGATCATGTCTTCTCCTTGTAATTAATCCATTTTTTATAGGCATCCTTCCATCGACGATTAATCTGACTTCCTTTAGGAAGTTTCTTCTCCAGTCTCTTCCTTGTCTTAACTGCTATTGTTAAATTCTTAAATTCTTAAAGTCCATTTGTTGTTGGTAACTATTGCCGTTTTTAAATTTCAAAATAACTGTTTCATTCCCTATCTTTTGGAGGTTGTAATTGTTCTTGAATTTAAACAAGTAACATCGACTGACTGTGTCTTCATTTTAAATTAAATGAATGTCACACGACAAATTCTCCTGTTGATTGTATTCAATGGACAAGTGTCATTCATCACTTTTTAAAGAGAAATGTAGAATTTTTCAAAAACAATTACACATCATACTAAAAAATCAGAATTATATGTACATTATACTTTCTAAATTATATAAATAAACTTAATTATAGACAATTACTCCCTCTAATTTAACATTATGTTATTTTTCAAACATAACTTCTTATTTACCAGATTAAGAGAGCAATATTATTATGACCTAATTTGTCAAACTAATTCATTACAACCGTTGGATTGACTGGAGGTCCTATCAAATATTAAAACTTAGTGTTGATTCAATAGTTTCAATAAAATCACATTATTAGGTCAGATTTTTAGGTCCAAATAACATTACTCAAAATTATAAACAATAGTTATTTGTGAATAGTGAGATTGTGTAAAAGCAAAGAGTGATTATAAAATTTTTTAATTCTGAAATTTGTGTTCAAGATTAAGACAAATACTAAGGAATTTGAACACATAGAGGTTTTGATATCTTCGAACTGGCTCCGGCCCCTCTCCATCCTTGGTAGAAATGGAGAACCTCCATTCTTTCACTATAATTAGCCACTTGTCATTTGTTTTGTTTTAAGGCTAGGATTTCCTCAACTGTTGTTTACCTTCGCACGTCTCTTTTTCCCATCTAACTGATGAAACATGCCCTCAAATACCCTTATATTTTTCCCTCCAAATTTAAGAGCCATGGATAAGTCCCGCCATAGTTGTTTATGACATATTCACATGGGCAAAAGCAAGTTGATAAGTCCAACGGACTAAAGGACAAACTCACTTCAATATTACTATTTTAGAAAAATGATGCACAACTTGCATGAAATGAGAATTCGATATTGGAAAAAAAAGTTAAATAAAAATTATTTTTTTTTTCTTAATCAATTAATGGGAAAACAATGAAAATAAAAAATGATCTATAAATTTTGATTAAGTACGCTAAGTGTGATGAGTCTGAAATTAATTGGACTAGGCCCAATTAATCAAGAAAGACCCACGTCACCTCGGAACCCAAGCCAACAAGTCAAGGATGAGTCCAAGTCAAGGGAAGCCAAAATCAAGGAGGAGTTCAAGGGGGACACCCTCAAGGGGCTACCCCAAAGGGGCGCCGCCCAAGGGGGGCCACCCTAAGGGAATCCTTCCTTCTTTTGTCCCTTGCTCCCTCTCCTACGCAACCTCGCGGAGTCCTTCGCTCTCTTGACTCTATCACTTCAATTCAAGTCTAGCATCCACCAATTCAAGTCCAAGCCCAAGATTGTCCTTCGACTAAATAGGAGTACGAGGGAGAGAATATCGGGATACGCACGAAAATCTAATTTTGCTTTAATTGTATTTACCAAAATGGTAGAGGTCTTATCCCTCACATTACCGCCTTACTAAACCTATATAATGTAAGCTCTCTCCACAAGAAGAGACATCTTGACATGACTTTAAGACCTCTAAACCCATCACTTCTCTCTCTCTCTCTCTCTCTCTCTCTCTCTCTCTCTCGCTCTCTCTCTCCTAAAAGCATTGTAATACCCCGAAGTTACTCTCCCGATGACATTATTATCCATAAAAATCTCTGATCACCGTTACTGTTCGCGAGAATGGAATAGGTCACTCAGACCGAACCACTATAAATCTTGGTGTTGATTCCCTTATTTATTGTTTTGTCATTGATTGCCTATTTACTGCTCATTAATTGTGTCTCTTGATATACTCGACTGTTGATTTTGTGCAATACCAATTTGTGCATCATCAGTTTGGCGCCGTCTGTGAAAAATGACTAGTTTTCCTACTCTCTTTCAAATCTATGACAATCACTATTCGATCAATGAGTCAACAACTGGGAGACAACAACCCAGTCCACCGGGAGAAGGCTCTGCCTCCTCTCGTGCCCTCGAAACCATCTGTTACTATGATTGGACAACAACAACAATTTTTACAGACTATGCAGCTATTGGTAATACAGAACCAACAGGTCATTCAGTTAATGCTCACCCAGGGGGGCGTTGCCCCTCAACCTATGGGAGGAGCTCCATTCCCTCCAACAGGAGAGGAGCAGCAGCTCATCCCTTCGAGGCATCAAGTAACCCCTAACCATGGCGGCCCCCGCCAAAATGCCCCAGGGCCACACCAGGGTATCCCTCGCCCAACAATCGCTCTTTAGTGTGCAAGGAGCTCTCATGTATCCCTTTCACACGTACCTGCGCAGGAGAACGAAGACAGAAAAAATCAACATGGAGACCATGAAAGCCAATACCACCACCCGATTGAGGATGTCCCCAATCAGTGGGACGAGAGGATTAGAGAGATGCAGAACCAACTCGGTGATGCCCTCAACGCCATCAAGGCACAAGCGCCAGAAATCGTCGAATACCTAATAAAACATACCGATACACCTTTTGTTGCTAATATAGTTAACTATCCCCTACTCTCGAAGTTCAAGATGCCAACCATCGAGATCTTCGACGATACCAAAAACCTCCTAGACCATCTCGACACATACAAGTCCCTCATGCAACTCCACAATGTGCTTGAGGAGATTATGTGTAGAGCCTTTCCTATCACCTTAAAGGGGTCTGTTCGCCAATGATTTACGAATATCAAGCCTTCCTCCATTCACTCTTTTGCAAAACTAAGCAGAACTTTTGTCTCCCACTTCATTGAGGGACGCCAACATCATAAATCTATGACCCACCTGCTCACCATCAAGCAGGACAGGGAGGAAAGCCTCAGAGATTACCTCGCCCATTTCAATGAGGAGGCTCCCTAGATTGAAGAGCCGGATGACAAGGTAGCCCTGACCGCCTTTATCACCAGCCTTTGCACGTCCAGTTTCATGTTCTTAGTCCTTAAGAAGTCGCCCTCCAACATGCCTGAACTGTTGTTAAGGGTACAAAAGTACATGAATGCTGAGGGCGTTACCAAGGCCCGTCAAGGTGATTTTTTCGGAGGAAGGGAGAAGAGGAAGTACAGCCGTGAGGACAAGTGGGAAGCAGAGAGAAAAAAGAATAGGACAGAGAGAATCTCTATCAAGGACCGCCTTGGTCCCTCACTTTTGAGAGAGCGATAAGTCTTCACGTCGCTCAATACTTCCATGGAGCATATCCTGTTCCAAATACAGGATGACCATACAGTACACTGGTCAAAGAAGATGAAGACTGTCCTGAACCGAAGGAGTCCGAATAAGTACTGCTACATCCACTGTGACCACGACCATGATAGTGACGACTGCATTGATCTTAAAAGACAGATTGAGGAGCATATACAAAGTGGCCAATTGTGGCAGTACATTGTTGGTAGAGGAAAAGCCCCGCCACCTGGTTGGGACCAGGTCGACAAAGAATGTTAGCAACCCCTTGGAGAAATCTAGATGATCTCCTGAGGGCCAGGAGGAGTAGTTGACTTGAACTCTGCCAAGAAAGCCTCGGCCCACCTATGGATGCCGAACACCAGAATATTTTATCTATCCATTATTGTTTCAGTTAATTTATTTTGTTATTTTATGAAATAAAATTTTGCGAAGATTATTGTGTTCAAAATTATCTTGTTTTCCTAAAATTTACAAATAGCTTACAGAGCATGACCTAACAACAAGGTTGACAAAAGACGCCCATTGCCAGACGCTTCTAGTAGAAGGCGCCCAGGCAAGGGGTCTCACCCTCTCCACCTAGGAGCCTCTGCTCGCCTAAACGATGGGTCTCACTCCCTCTCACCAGGTGTCCAGCCCTAAGTGCCCAGCACCAGACGTCCAGCCTCAGGCGCAGTTCCTCAGTGTCCTTCTCATCTCCATCTCAATGGAATGAGCCTCTGCCATGACAGCTATCTCCCGAGACTATACGTAGCTCGAAATCAGCTCCTAGGACCCTCTCGTAGGACATTTGCAGTTATGACTCTGTTCTCGCGCAAGTAGTCATCTGGTAAGTCTCTGCTACGGCAATCATCTCCCGAGTTATACTTAGCTCGACCTATGACTTTGCTTTTGCGCAAGTAGTCACCTGGTAAGCCTCTGCTATGACAACCATCTCCCGAATTATATGTAGCTCGGCCTATGACTTTGCTCTCGTGCAAGTAGTCACCTTGTAAGTCTTTGCTATGGCAGTCATCTCCCGAGTTATACGTAGCTTGGCCTATGACTCTGCTCTTGTGCAAGTAGTCACTTTGCAAGCCTCTGCCACGACAGCCATCCCCCGAGACTATACATAGTTCGGCCTCAGCTCATGCGGACCTCTCACGAGACGTTCACAGCTTTGACTTTGCTTTAATGCAAACAACCTACCTCTCTCTTCAGGTAATCATGTTAGATATTTTAATGTTGGGATAACATTATTTTTGCTAGGCACATTACAACCCGCAGGACTATACTAGATTGACACCGAGCCACTACTAGAAGCATGATAGCTATGTGAAGCTACAGTCCCTGTAACAAAACTGCATTGAAGTCTCAACTCCTACAGTAGTACAAGGGCTAACTCTGGTACACACAGAAGTCCCAGTCTGGGAAGAAGTGAGAGTACCAATGGATCGCGCTCCCGGGAAGTAACCTGGCCATCGGACTTGGGTTGAAAAACACTAGGGGAATCAAACCTTGCCCTCTTGAGAGGAGGAAAATACACCACCCTAAAAGCGTAGAGAATTGTCACCATCGCTCTATCAACAGGGCCCCTATAATTAGAGACAATGTCAGTTAGTGACCAAAGCACTAGGGAAGCACCGTGCAGCGCCCACAACAAGATTCAAGACGTCCCCCAAACACAATAGCTCCTAGGCCTCCTGGCGTTGCCCAAGGCGCCTGCTCAGCCTCCTGGCATTGCCCAAAGTGCCCCGCCAACTTCTTGGCGTCGCCCAAGGAGCCTGTCCAACGTTGAACGTCTCCCAATATGCCTGCCCAGCCTCCTGGCATCGCCCAACGTGCCCTACCAACCTCTTGGTGTCGCTCAAGGTGCCTGCCAGCCTCCAGGTGGAGCCCAAGAAGCCAATGCCCAAGAAGAAAAAAAAAAGAAGAGGGAAGGAGGGCCAATGCCCAAGAAGCTAGGGTCCAAGAAGAAAAGAAAAAAAAAAAGAAAAAGGGGGTAGGAGGGCCAACGCCTAAGAAGAAAAGGAAAAAAAAAAAAAAGAAGAGGAGGAGGTAGCGCCCAAGAAGAGAAAAGAAAAAAAAAAAAAAGAGGGGAGGAGGGCCAGTACCCAAGAAAAAAAAAAATTTAGCAGAGTCCCCAAAGATGAAAAAGCACCGTGAGAGCGAGATAACTCCTACTCAAGTGAAGAAGAAATACATGCCCTCAACCTCTTCCTCTTGTGAAAAGTTAGAGGCTTGGAGCATGGGGGGCAAATGATGAACCCGAAATTAATTGGGCTAGACCCAATTAATCAAGAAAGGTCCACGTCACCTCGGAGCCCAAGTCAACAAGTCAAGGAGGAGCCCAAGTCAAGGGAAGCCAAAGTCAAGGAGGAGTCAAAGGGGGACACCCTCAAGGGGCACCACCCAAGGGGATCTTTCCCTCCTTTGTCCCTCACTCCCTCTTTTGTGCAATCTCATGGAGTCCTTCGTCCTCTTGACTCTGTCACTCTAATTCAAGTCCAACATCCACTAATTCAAATCCAAGCCCAGGATTCTCCTCTAACTGAATAAGAGTATGAGGGAGAGAATATCGGGATACGCACGGAGATCTAATCTTGCTTTAATTGTACTTACCAAAATGGTAGAAANTGAATAAGAGTATGAGGGAGAGAATATCGGGATACGCACGGAGATCTAATCTTGCTTTAAGTGTACTTACCAAAATGGTAGAAGCTTTCTCCCTCACGTCACCGCCTTACTGAACCTATATAATGTAAGCTCTCTCCACAAGGAGAGACATCTTGACATGACTTTGAGACCCCTACACTCATCACTTCTCTCTCTCTCTCTCTCCCCTAAAAACATTGTAATACTCCTGGAGTTACTCTCCCGGTGACATTATTCATCATTAAAGATCTCTGTCCATCGCTGACGTTTCTGAGAGTGGAGTAGGTCACCCGGACCGAACCACTATAAATCTTGGTGTTGATTCTCTTATTTACTGTTTTGCCATTGATGGCCTATTTACTGCTCATTAATTGTGTCTATTGATATATTTGTTTGTTGATTTTGTGCAATACCAATTTGTGTATCATCAAGGTGATATCTAACCGAGACATTAATATGACAACTCAAATTAAGAGAAAAATTACTGAAGAGTTAAAGGAAAAACAAAAAGAATACATGTAATAGCTCTACAAATAATCATTCTAGAAATTAACAAAAATAATCTTATTTCGTTGCAAAAAACAAATATGAATAATAATTTAATTGCAAAAAACAAGTACTTAAGGCGCATGTAGATGTTGTGTACTCAATAAACAACTATAATCCTGATGGCCCTATAAATTTTGGTCAGAGTTGATAATTTTGCTAGAAAAAATAAAAAAAAAATAATAACCCAATAGGGATGAAAATTACCGTGGATGCATAGGACATGGCTGCCAATTGATTGCTGGCTCAACTAATGGGAGTAGGATGGTCCTAAATAATGTACGTTAATAATTGTCAATTTTTGTTTAACAAATATCAAAACCTCCAAAAAAAACTATAGCTAAATAGTAAATTAAGCCATTTTTTCGACGAATTGACATACAATCACTATGCGAAAGTACTCATTAAAAATAAAACAAAATTTACACTTGGCATTCCATGGAATTATCAGCAGTCAACTTGATGCTTGGGGCATAAGCTTGTGTTGATCTTACATTCTTTTTTGTAACCCTCTTTTCAATGCAATTTTTTAGTCTTTTGTTTCCCCTTTGAGGAACCTTCTTTTTCTTAATTCCATTTGCCTTAATAGCATTTGATTTCTCCAAATAAGTTTCAGGTCCAACTCTTTCATTTACCATTGACAAAGATCCATGAGTTGTATTATCAGCTTAAACCGTAATTCGTTGTCTTTTTAAAATATCTTCAACCTCTTTATCCATTTGTTTTGTATATCTAGTCACCTAGTCAAAAGCTTCTTCACTTTCTGTTGCTCAGGATGCAAGTTTGACCAAATCAGGACATAACGTTCTGTATCGTGTTGTAAACTTTCAATTGAAGAACAGTTAACAAAATTTGTTGTATCTTACAAATATGAGTGTTTTGTCATTTACACTATTTATAAAATAATTCTTCATGTTAACTTTTTGCTTTGCTACTCTATAAATTTTTCATGCATAAGATTACATGTAAAAAGATAGAATCTAATTAAGAAAAGTAAAAGTTATTTTATAAAAATACTAATATTAGAATAATTTTTATAGAAAATATTATTTTGACAAATTATTCTGTAAACAAATTATAAATAGACAAGTCAATCATCGAATTTTGAGTGATTCTAAGTTTGATTTGAAAACTTCATTTTGAATATAATTTGATTATCCACCATATTTTGTCTTTACAATTCATATAATTTGAATGTTTAATGGTTTTAAGGATTTTCTATTATTTTGTTTTGTGCCTTATTTCATGGATTGATGGATGTATTGAGAACAAAAATTTTGATTTATTTATAGGAGAAAATTAATATAAAGTTAAAATATAAAATAGAAATTAAATTGGTTGCCAAACATATTTTATATTTTAGTTTTCAGATTTTCTAAAATAAAAATTGCAACTAAACTCGTTTTCTAGATGATTCAATTTTTTACCATAGAAAAAAACAAAAATTGATTTTATTTTTAATTTTTTTAAAAACATAAAAAACGAGACGTTACCAAATACACTCCAGAAATTAAAAAAAATAAAAAATTAGGATTCAAGGTTGAAAGGCCATTGAAGGCTACTACACTGCTAGCTGTATCAATTCTATAATCGATAGCAATGTAGTAGCCTTCTTTGACCTCCAAACCTCCACTCTATCCCAGTTTTCTTGAATTTTTTACTTTTTAAATTATTAAATTTGACTAGGCTTTATATCATTGTCTGTTAATTTTTGGATATCTTAATTATTATTTTTTTTGTATAACTGCTCTTAAAATTTCTCAATTGTCCCAAGTTTGTTTCCCGTCATCTCCCCCTTTCCTCTCTCTCTCCCTCCCATCTAAGTCTATTACGTATTATAATAATTAGTTTTGGAGAAAGAGTGTTTTTTAGACCTTCCCTCGTCAAATACAAGATTTTTAAAAATTTTGAATTATTTAATAACAAAAAATTAAACTCATCAAATTAAATCATTCCATGTATACAATTACTTCCACAAAATTACTTTAAATTTGAAATTTTCATCCTCCTTAATTTAACACATTATTGGGTAATTGTTCAATAAAATTAAGGTCAGGATGAGATGGAGATGGTGATAGTGGGTTGGGGTAATAGGATTTTGATGGGAGAGACTGAAACAAATATGCATCCCACTGGGCGCTCTTAATGTCTTCATGTATCTATCTAATATTAAACCCCTCAATTTAAAAATATACACCCATAAATCAAAACAATGGTTTAGATCAACTCAAAATTAATCCAATGGCACAAAATCACTCACCCAAAAAATTTTTTTTGCCCAACTTTCTTCTGGCCTCTCTCCTCTGATAGACCCATACCCCTCTGACACACCTTTACCCATTTTTCCCTCTCTTTGTCGTTTCAACTGCTACTCTCTTCCCCCCCATTTCTTCTCCCTCTCTTTGCTCTCCTACGTCTCTCTGAGAAGCGACGTACTTTGTTAAGAATAGAAAATGTCATTTTTCTGTGACAAAAACTAAACATAGCAGTGGTCATCCTCAAATCAACTCATGCTTATTGTGTCCACTACCTTTTCAATAACCCATATGCTTCGCTTTCTCTTGCACCCATGAGGGATTGATTGATTATAAAACAGATTGGTGAGTTGCTGATTGATAAACCGCTGCTGTCGCCCTTCAATCACCAAGAGTTTTGCTAAGAACATTCAAAACTCATAGTAAGCCATAAAGACAATTCCTCTTGTCTGTTTTAAGTCGAATCTTACAAAAAGAATATTTGACAAATATAAATGTCATCAAAAAATGCTGGGAAAGCTTACGTAAAACGGATTCCAACGACTCGCCTAAATTCTTACTACCCAACATTTATTCGAATAGGAGACTAGCTCGGCTCTTGCATACCCCTTTATACACACACAATCACATAGAACACTCCCATTTTGCACATCCAGCGACGCCGACAAAGCCATGAAAGACGCCAAATCAGCGCCTCCCTTTCTAGGCTCTCTAGGTACCCCCTTTCTCTCTCTCTCCACCCACGCCCCACCACCACCCTCTGTTCACCGATGCCACCATCTTCTGCCCCTCTCTACTCTACGCCTAAGCAATTAACACCACTGCCTCCTCAGACCCCCCACCCCCACAGCCCTACCCCCTTCATCAACCCACTGCCACTACCACAACTATCGTGGCTACACCACAACCCCTCCCCTTTGCACATAATGTATTTGTTGAAATGCCTCAGACAAAAATAGTTTTCACCACCATCATCTACAACCACTGTCACCAACCACAGCCACCACTCATAGCCCCACCCCTTGCTTGATATTTAATTTAATCTTAAAGATAAGAATTTTATTCAATTCTTTTTTTAATTAACATTGCTTTGGAACATATTTTTTTAACTCTTATTACTTTTGTTAAGAGAGAAACATACTATAGAGAAACTTTGAAGTAATTGTGCACACTTTCGATACTTGATTTGGTTAATGCTTAAAGTTATTGTGTTTGACAATATGTATATGAAATAAATCTAAGTAATATCTTATCAGTTTATGTAGTTGATATAGTTGTAGCTTTGATGGGTTTGGTATGAATTTAGTTGTTTAGAATGCTCACTTTACTTATTCTTATTATGATTGAAAGTGCAACTTGCACTGGAAAATGTGTTTAAGAGGATAAAGTAAGTGCGTGAAGCTCATTTTTCTATTTTTTATTTTCATATGTAATTAAAGCGGACTAGTGGTAATGTGTGCATTGAGTTTACTAAGTTTTGTCCAATTTTGTTCATTGAACAAAAGTTTCCTTCATTATTAGGTTTGTGCATTTGAAAACATTTTAGAGTTAACGTGATAAGTTTATTATATACAGAGTGCACATATAAAAAAAGACACACAGTACACAAAATAAGCACCCCAAAAATGAAATGTTTAGTTTTTTGAATGTTCGATTTTTTGTGTTGTGTTGTGCAGTGCCTTTAAGTATGAGTTATTGCTAGTAGTATANGCACATATAAAAAAAGACACACAGTACACAAAATAAGCACCCCAAAAATGAAATGTTCAATTTTTTGAATGTTCAATTTTTTGTGTTGTGTTGTGCAGTGCTTTTAAGTATGAGTTATTGCTAGTAGTATGTTAGATAACAATGTAGTTGGCTTGGATGAGCTCCAAAACTCCATCCCAAATTTCTTGAATTATTTATTTTTCAAATTATCAAATTTGGTTTGACTTTATTTCGTTGACCTATTTTGAATAACTAAATTCCTTATTAGTAGGATAACTTCTAAAATTTCTCAACTGTAATAAGTTTCTTATGTCCCATCACCTGTCCATTTCCCATTTCTCTCTCATATACATACTCTCTCTTCTCTAAATATATATTTACTACATATTGTAGCAATCAATTTAGAACAAAATGTTGCATATAAAACTTTCCCTTTATCAAGTACTAGCTTTTTTTTTTAATTTTAAATTATTTAATAACAATGCTTTGATCTCATCAAATTAAAATATTTCATGTGGGTTATGTAACTACTCCTACAAAACTAATTTATTTCATTTTTTTCTTAATTTAGCACTGTAATAAGTAATTTTTCAAAAATACTAGGGTCAGGGTGAAGGTGGAATGAGAGGTGGCAATAAAGAGTGGCGGTGGCGGTAACGATGACAAGATTGTGATGGAAGAGATTAAAATTTATATATGTGTTTTAAATAAATTTATTAAAATTTATATATGTGTTTTAAATAAATTTATTAAAATTTTTGACAATAATTTTAATTTTATCATATTGGTATATAGGTTTATTTATTTAAAACTTGAATATTATCAAAAATTGATTCAAAAAATGTTTTTGTAATTTATGGGTCCTATTTTATAGTTTAATTATAAATATGATAAAATACATTGACCACGTACCCACACGTACCTACACTCGGAATAAACGTGAGTGACAAGGGATACCTAAATTAAGAGTAGAGCCCTGTATATATAGTCAAACAATAGTATAAAGTGACTTGAACATCCCTCTGGTCTAGACAAGATATAAAAGTAATAGTAAGGGTAAAAAAGGGAAAACAAACCTTAATAAACTAGATTATAACTCCAACATTCCTCCTCAAGATAGACAAAAAATTGGCAACTAAGTCAAGCTTGACAACTGAGTCTTAAAGAATAGATAAAGTGATGAGTTTGGTGAAAGCATCTCCAACCTAATCACTGGTTCTTACAAACAATAGAGTGACAATACCACAACAAACCTTCTCCTGAAGAAAGTAAATATCGATCTTTATATGCTTCGTCCTCTCGTGTAGTACATAGTCAGAAACGAGCTAAATAACATGTCAATTATCACAATATAATGTGGATGGAGAAGTCACTGAAAATCCCAACTCGCCAAGAATTGATCATAGCTAGATAATCTCACATGTGCCTAGTGCCAGTGCCTGATACTCTGCCTTTGCTGACGAGTGGGAGACAACTACTTACTTCTTGCTCTTCTAAGAGATAAGATGAGTCTCTCGAAAAATAGAGAAGTCTATAGTAGATCGACCGTCACACGATCCCTCATAATAGAATCTGAATAACAGGTTAGAAAACCAGTCTGAGATCTTAATGCATAGAACAACCCAAGTCTACGACAAGACTTGAGGTACCGAAGAATATGATAAATTGCATCAAGATGAGGCTGACACGGCCTGTGCATGAATTGACTAACTCGGCTGATAGCGAATGAAATGTCTGGCCTAGTGTTGGCTAGGTAGATAACTTTACCTACCAACCTCTAATAAACAGTCGGATCTTTCAACTCCTCACCTTCAGCAGTGAACTTCAGGTTTGGAATCATGGGTGATGATGCTGATTTGCACCCCAGCATCCCAATGTCTAAGAGAAGATCTAGAACATATTTTCTCTGAGAAAGAACAATACCCCTGTTGCTACGGTCAACCTCAATTTCAAAAAAGGTATCGCAGAAATCCAAGGTCCTTCACATCGATGGCCTTTCTAAGGTCTACCTTGACCTGTGCAGTCCTAGAAACATCATCCCTAGTAATAATATTATCATCAAGAATGACACACTACCTAGAAGTATTCTATCGAATGAAGTATGTATGATCATAATGAATTTGGTGAACCCTAAACGTATAACTACACTACTAAACTGAGAGAACTAGACTCGTGGTAACTGTTTCAGTCCATAAAGAGATTTACTTATTCGACACACCTTCTCGGCATACTTTCCCTCACCACGAAAGCCTAGTGGTGCATCCATATAAATAGTCTTATCCAGATTATCATGAAGAAACGCATTCTTCACATCCAACTAATGAAGAGGCCAATAGTATTCCGCAGCCAGAGATATAATCAATCGAACGGTAGTCAACTTTGCCATGGGGGCAAATGTAGTGCCAAAATCATGACTTGATACCTGAGTAAAGCCCTTTGCCACAAGCCTAGCCTTGTGACGATCAATAACATCATCTGTAAGAAACTTCAAGGTGTAAATCCAGCGATAGCCAATAGACTTTACCCCTGAAGGTAAAGAGACAAGATCTCATGTATGATTACGCTGAAGAGAGCCCATCTCCGTCTGCATGGAAAAAATCCACTAGAGCTCCTGCATAGCCTCTAAAACAGAGCGAAAAACTTGTGTACCTGATAATACCATACTATAAGCTCAAAATGTAGGAGATAGATCACCATAAGAAACATAACCAAAGATCAGATATAAAGTCCTGACGGTCCAACCATAACGAACAACGGGACGCCGATCACTCCGCAGATAACAACGCCCTTAATCATTATCCTCCACTGTCAATGTCTCATAAGGTAAAGTAACTGAATCACTACCTACAATCTGATCAATACTAACAGCAGGTGCATCAATATGCTCAACAAACGGAGAAATATTACCTGCATCGCCTGAGATAGAGGGGACATCAGTAAGGGGATGAGCGTGAAGGCAACGAACATAAACCTACAAAGGAGGTGAAACTAGTGACTTTGTGGTGATAAGGACGAGTGGTTCTGGAGGAGAAAAGACAGGTGACTCTGTAATGGCAGTGACCAATGACTCTGGTTCTTGTGGTAAAAAAAAATCAAAAGGAGTATCATCAACTGGAGGAGCAAATACAAGAATGGAAGAAGAATAAGGAATATGCTCAAAAAAGGTAACATCTACTATGATACATACGGCGCCTGATAGGATCATAACACTGATATTTCTTAGATTGATGACAATAAACTAGAAAGATACGATGAATTGCTTTATCACCAAGCTTTTGATGAGTAGGAGAACTACTCTGAACAAAACATGTGCAGCTAAAAACACGAGGGGGGACCGAAAAAAGTGTCTGCTCAAGGAATAAGACCTTTATAGGAGTCCTATAATGAAGAACATGACTCGGTGTACAATTGCACAAAAAGGTAGAAGTTAAAACAACAAAATACCAATAAGATTTTGGTATCCCCATACCTCTATGCATACAACGTATCATTCCTATTAGACTCCTATTTTTTCTTTCAGCAACTCCATTTTTCTCAGGATTATATAGACAAGTGAGCTGTTAAAGGATACCCCGAGAAGAAAGGTGAGACACTAAGGCATCAGACACATATTCTTTGGCATTATCTGGACAAAGAGCATGAACAATGACATCGAATTATGTCTTAATCATTTGAAGAAACTAAGTGATGATAAGGAGTACATTTGTCTTTCTATGCAAAAGGTGGATCCAATTACAATGGGTATGGTCATCTATAAATATCACATAATATTAAGCAACTGACAGAACAGTAACAAGAGAGGGTCCTCAAATATCATAGTGTATTAGGTTAAATGGTTAGGTGATTGGTGCATGCGAAGAATATAACTAGTCTTAACATGTTTCGATATGGAACATATAATACAATCAAATTTACCATAAACACAAACATTGCTCAAAACAAGAAACAACATACATATTTAAAATTTGTATGTCCAAAATGATCATGCCACGACTGAACAGTTTGTGACGAAAAATCATAATGACAAGTATTAGGTAAAGTACTAGCATGCAAGCTAGGAACAGATAAAAATAAAATAAGAATTGGTGAAACTAAGAGTGGATTGCCTAGATAGTACAATCCATCTCTCTTATGTCCCCTAATAATAATCCTCCTGGTACTCAGGTCCTGCAAATAACATGAATAAGATAAGAACACAATTGCACAATGAAAATCTCTAGCTAACTGATGTACATATAATAAATTCACGACCAGTTTTGGCCTATGAAAAACCAAACGTAATAAATCTCTAGTGGAGTGGGATGGATTATGGTCGCAGTTCTGGGTGCTGGCCATGGGTTTGTGGTCGCAGTTCTGGTTATAATGGTTCTGGGTTATGGGTTCTGGTTTTGCTTCTGATGTGGCTTGGATACTGGTTTTCGGTTTGAAGGTGATGATTGCGGAAGGTGGTTTGTGTTTTGAAGGTGATGGGTTCTGGTTTTGGTTTGTGGGTTATTGGGTTCTGATTTTGGGTTCTGTGGTTTGTGGCTTGGATGCTAGTTCTCTTCCACTGCTGAAGGTGATGAGGGCTGTTGATCGCCGGTGAGGATGATGAAGAATGTTAGGTTTAGGGTTAGGGTTAGGGTATGACTCTAATACCAACTTGGAATAAACGTGAGTAAAAAGGGATACCCAAAATAAGAGTAGAGTCCCGTATATATAGCCAAACAATAGTATAAAGTGACCTGGATATCCCTCTAGTCTAGGTAAAAAAAAAAAGTAATTGTGACGCCTCTAAAACCGGGAGTCCTTATTCAACCGTTGACCACCCGTCAACTCGCAGAAGTACCCGTGATTGTCGCATGACTCGACATCACGTCAAAAACATCCCCTTAACCTGGATCATCACCCACACGTGTAATCCGTATACATTTTATCATTTAATCAAATGGTGGTCCAATGTACCACATTTCATACTTTCTTATAGTCCATTTATATCATTGGGACCATAGAACTCAAAGTCCAAAAACATGACAAAACAATTTTAGAAATATCAAAATTTTGGAAGGCATATCGGTATGGTGAGCCTACTGGAAAAATCCCTACCAGTAGGCTCTACTAGTATGCATTGCCTACTGGACCCAGTCCTACCAGTAGGCTTTACCGGTAGGCTCTACCCAATTTTTCCTGTTTGACCTGTTTTCAATTTTCAACTCATTTTTAAGCATATTATTTCCATCAAACACATGTATAATGAAGATTTTCATATTACACAAGGTCCAAACAATTTTCGATTACATTAATTTACATGAATTTACATGTCAAACTAGATTTTCATAATAATTTACAAAACACTTAACATAAAGCCATATTCCGGCTTTTTTCATCTTTGAAGTCCCATGCGAGGGCCTTCCTCCGGCATGTATCTCGCACCTAAAATGTTTTCCTGTATAGGGTGAGCCACGCCCAGTAGAGTATTTCCTACATAGGCTACTCCCTGACCTAAGTGCACATGAAATGTCCATGCAACATTTAACAAGCAACAACATTCCAAACAAGAATATACTATTTAATGTTGGAATTTTAGCAATGTCATGCCATGAAATGAGATGAGACTCACTCATGCACTTGAACCCAAGCACTCACTGACTCCAACCACACAATGTAATGCCAATGTATGAAAAATCCGCCATTGATGAATTACATCCAATGATCATTTTGAAATAAAGTCATGTGGTTATAAAATCAAGTCATTGTTTGATGTTACACATCGAATGACTATTTTATAAAACAAGTGCACTTTTTCAGAATTTCACTTCAAGAGAGTGTACGAACCAGGTATTTTATAGAACAAAACCCTTGTGTCTTTATTGGGTAGCGGAGTTCTCAGAGTCGCACCACTGGTTCAGCACACCGTAACACTTTTTCGGAATTTCACCTTGGGAGAGTGTCTGAACCAGATAGCCGGGTCTTGCACCCGAGAGTGAGTCTAGCCATACTTGCTATACTCAACACAAGTTTTTCATGCAACCGTGTGACTCAGTCGGACTTTCAATCCAATTTTCCCGAGCCCATCCATCAACCACCAAGTATGGTGTTTTATTAAACCATGCACACACTCATACCCACACCCATGTCTCATGCCCATGGTTGTGATGCTTTTGTGCAAATGCAATGTAATACAACATTGCTATATCCTTGTCATGCCCCATGTGTAATGAATGTCATATGAGCAAATTTAACCATATATATACATGTTCCATGACCAATTATATCATATGCATATAATCACCAAACTTCATCACAATGTTAATATATCAATAAACATATATCAACATTTCATATTTAACAACCATTCACAAGAATGTTATCATATAATATATGCCAATAACACACTTCATTCAGAAAGGCATAACATAAATACACAGTGTGTCCACATAATACTCAATTTCATGGAATCACACAAATAATTTCCATATATTCATTCCAAGTTAGGAATTTTTTTTGTTTATACCATTTCTATACCCATTTTCAATACCCATTTCCTCAAGTTCACAAACCTAGGCAAGTGATATATAACTCTATCAACCTACCCATCTCATATAACATTCCAGGGTGTAAAATAAACCAAAGTAGGAAGAAATCCTACCTCTTGAAACATGAACTACTTGGTAGAAGCCTTCAAGAATCTCAACCTCGCCCAAAACCCTGGATTTCTCCAAGCTCATTTTTGGAACTTTGGTGAAATCTGTCGTTCTTGGTATGGTTTCGTAGCCCACGTCGAGGAGAACAACTTTCCCTCTTGGCCCGAGCGGATTCGACCGCTAGAATGTCGTAGATTGTAGAGAGAAGTGGAGAGCTCCTTCTTTTTCCCTCTCTTCCTCTCTCACGTTAAAATCGGCTGAAGAATAAGGGGAGAAATTAGTTTTTTCCCCTATTTATACCCTTTATTTACTTGACCCACAACGCGCCACATGACCCTCTTTGTTCTGGGTCTGTTTTCGCCCTGAAATAATTAAATCTTGTCATCATTTAAGATTAAAATATTTTTATTTTAACTTGTCTCAAAATAATCTTTGGGTCACTCGAGACTCGACCGTCTCGTAAAACGTAAAAAATTCGATTATCTTAAAATTCGATGAAATTTGTCAAAAAAATTAGATTTCGCGAGACGAATCCAATGGTGAGATCCATTTCATCATCTGAGTTCTAGAAAAATTCAGATTTACAACCCTCACCGTAATGACAAAATTACCATTTTACCCTTTTTCATAAATGTTTAAATTTACCTGGGTTTTACAGTAATAGTAAGGGTAATAAAAGGGAAAAGAAACCCTAATAAACTAGACTATAACTCCAACACTTACCAACAATCTCCTCTTTCAAAGTACAAAGATAATAAATGATCAAACAAATTTGGTCTAGTCTAATTTACAACATTTCGATCCCTTAAGACTAAATTAGCTTAGAGGTCAAGTAGGAAATTCTTTCCAAATATAAGACTTAGTTTTTATGTCGCCCTTTTTTAGGATTCTATAATGCCCTATTTCAAAATTTTCTNTTTCCAAATGTAAGACTTAGTTTTTATGTCGCCCTTTTTTAGGATTCTATTATGCCCTATTTCAGAATTTTCTTTAATTCTCTGTAAATTTTTTGTTCTTTTATATAGATGTATTGTACTAAACCTATAATATTGATTTGCCAATGCCTACTTGTATTAGACGAATACACAATTTTATTTATATTTTTTAATGTGAAATTATCACTTGACACATTGGTACATATGTGTGTTATATGTGGACAAGTTTAATTAATAGTGGTGAAGTTATTTTTTATCATTATGCTGAAATAATTTTACGTTACTATTTGTTCCAACCACAATCTTTTAAGAAGTTAGACTACATGCTAAATTAATTACTTCAAGATTGATTGATCACTCCATAAATACTGGAAGACTGATTGAGACTATACATTATTGTGTGGTAAATCTACTATACTTGCTAAGAATCCATAGTCATTGGTTACATGAATCACGGTAATACAAACTTTGTGAGAGAGAAATTTTGATAAAATCACCACAAAAGATATTGTATTTATATAATAGGACACAAGATAATAGGATAATCAAGTAAATCATCATAACACGTTTTCAAATATAAATCAAGAGTAAGCTGTAGCTTTAAGTTCCATACAAACCAATAAATAGAAGACATACATGTTTCAGTTACAAAGACTTATTTCTTCGGCAACATTTATCTTGAGGGATTAGAATTATGGGAATTTCTCAAAACTAACTTATATCTAGTTAAAGAAATTCAATTTTAGATTCACTGTTAGATTTATCTAAATATATAAGATATTAGTAACTGATAGAAAGTTCAAAAGTCAGATTTTTAAAGGGTTTAACTCAGTATAAATTTCATAAGTCATAGTTATAACTTGATATTTACTCTCAAGAACTCTTAAGACTTATTTGCACTATTTCTAGAATCTATAAGGTCTACAAGTTAGATAAGTTACAATACATATTAGACCAATGAAAAAAATTTAGTTTTATATTATGAATCCATAAAAAAAAAAGAGAAATCAATTAGAGTAATCTTTGTACCAAGGATAATATGGATTTTATATTATTGTTAAATCACATTTACAAAATTATAATATGGACTTTATTGAATTGTGTTGGGATAAAATTAGAAAATATTTTTTTTTGGATTAGTGACTTTTATGAATTGTATATTGGTAATTATTGAATTTGTAGGTTTCTTTAAGGGTGCACACAAGGTCAAATTTTTATGATTTGAGCCATAAGTGTTTATATATTTATTTAAGGACAAAATAGAAATTCAAAAGTTTTAAATGAAATTATTAGTGTGAGGTATAATTATCTATATAATTTTGTTTAAGGGTAGAAGAGGAATTTAAAAGTTTTTCATCTAAGGTACTTTTATTAGTAGTATGGATATATATAATAATATTAGCAGTAACATCCTCAACAAAAACATAGTAACATCAACCAGTAACATACTCAACAAAAAACTTAATTAACAATTTAAATCATTGTAATAGAGTTAAACTATATGTGAGTACTTAAAACTATTGTCATGCCCACAACAAAATAAAAATTTTTAATTAAATTTTTTATTGAGCATGTTACTATTTGATATTACTATTTTTTTTNACTACATGCTAAATTAATTACTTCAAGATTGATTGATCACTCCATAAATACTGGAAGGCTGATTGAAACTATACGTTATTGTGTTGTAAATCTACTATACTTGCTAAGAATCCATAATAATTGGTTACATGAATCACGGTGATACAAACTTTGTGAGAGAGAAATTTTGATAAAATCACCACAAAAGATATTGTATTTTTATAATAGGACACAAGATAATAGGATAATCAAGT
This sequence comes from Ilex paraguariensis, assembly GCA_963454935.2. NCBI lineage: Eukaryota > Viridiplantae > Streptophyta > Magnoliopsida > Aquifoliales > Aquifoliaceae > Ilex > Ilex paraguariensis. The sequence goes on along the minus strand of CAUOFW020003647.1, from coordinate 453,655 downwards.
AAATCATCATAACACGTTTTCAAATATAAATCAAGAGTAAGCTGTAGCTTTAAGTTCCATACAAACCAATAAATAGAAGACATACATGTTTCAGTTACAAAGACTTATTTCTTCGGCAACATTTATCTTGAGGGATTAGAATTATGGGAATTTNACGGTAAATTAGAAGGGGATACACCAAATTAGACTTAATTGTAGAAAAGTACACAACCAAAATATAGGGTAATTAAGTCATTAGTTTTGATACTTATTTGCATCCAAGTACATTATTTGAATTTTCTTGATTTTATTGTGACATTTTTGTCCTCCATTTATTCATGTGTATTTTTTTTTTTTAAAGTGTTTAGTTTTCAAATTATATTTGTATATTAAATATCTCTTAGTTTTATGAGAGAGAAATATAACACTATCTAAAAAATTTCAAATTTTGAATACACTATTATTTCTAGTTTTTTGAGAGAGGAATATACACTTGTAAACGTCAAGCCAATTTTGTTCTTTATCCACCTGACAAAGGTGCCGATTTTATTCTTCATCCACCTGACAAAGGTGCTGCAAGCCTGAAACTGATTTTCTTCTTCACCTACTTGACAAATTTGTTGGAGCCTGAAGCTTGAATGATGAAGAATATTACACCTTCCCCGCTGAAGCCTAAAGCTTGAAGTTTTTTTGTATACATTGTAATTATGTATAAATGTGTTAATGAAGCTTGAAGCCTAAAGCATTTACAAGGTTTGAAGTTTTTCGTTTTTAGCGTGTTAACCTATTAACTTNGTAGGTTTCTTTAAGGGTGCACACAAGGTCAAATTTTTATGATTTGAGCCATAAGTGTTTATATATTTATTTAAGGACAAAATAGAAATTCAAAAGTTTTAAATGAAATTATTAGTGTGAGGTATAATTATCTATATAATTTTGTTTAAGGGTAGAAGAGGAATTTAAAAGTTTTTCATCTAAGGTACTTTTATTAGTAGTATGGATATATATAATAATATTAGCAGTAACATCCTCAACAAAAACATAGTAACATCAACCAGTAACATACTCAACAAAAAACTTAATTAACAATTTAAATCATTGTAATAGAGTTAAACTATATGTGAGTACTTAAAACTATTGTCATGCCCACAACAAAATAAAAATTTTTAATTAAATTTTTTATTGAGCATTTTACTATTTGATATTACTATTTTTTTTTTGAACACGTTATTGTTTAATGTTACTATATATAATAGAAAAATAATTTTAATGCTAACACAATTCCCAATTTAGGAGTTGTTAGTTTTTTCAAACCCGTTTTAATTAAATATAATTATTGAGGGTATTTTGGACAATTGAGATTATTTTCAAACAAATTTTTTGAGTGGACTTAAGTCCAAATAATTTTACAAAACGGTAAATTAGAAGGGGATACACCAAATTAGACTTAATTGTAGAAAAGTACACAACCAAAATATAGGGTAATTAAGTCATTAGTTTTGATACTTATTTGCATCCAAGTACATTATTTGAATTTTCTTGATTTTATTGTGACATTTTTGTCCTCCATTTATTCATGTGTATTTTTTTTTTTTAAAGTGTTTAGTTTTCAAATTATATTTGTATATTAAATATCTCTTAGTTTTATGAGAGAGAAATATAACACTATCTAAAAAATTTCAAATTTTGAATACACTATTATTTCTAGTTTTTTGAGAGAGGAATATACACTTGTAAACGTCAAGCCAATTTTGTTCTTTATCCACCTGACAAAGGTGCCGATTTTATTCTTCATCCACCTGACAAAGGTGCTGCAAGCCTGAAACTGATTTTCTTCTTCACCTACTTGACAAATTTGTTGGAGCCTGAAGCTTGAATGATGAAGAATATTACACCTTCCCCGCTGAAGCCTAAAGCTTGAAGTTTTTTTGTATACATTGTAATTATGTATAAATGTGTTAATGAAGCTTGAAGCCTAAAGCATTTACAAGGTTTGAAGTTTTTCGTTTTTAGCGTGTTAACCTATTAACTTATAAATGTGTTAATGTTTTTAGTATATATTTTTTTGAATATATGTTTTTCTTTTGAGTTTTATTGTATCTATTATTCTTTTAATAGTTTGAGAGATTTTGGCAATGGAGGAAACGATGATGCTATTATGTACATACGATAATGCTACTAAAGTATTTAAAGTATGTAGTAATTCAAATATATCATGGCTTGTTCATGAAGTTTGTGAGACTTGGGAGGAGTTGTTTAATTTGTTAGTCAAGTTGTCATATTCTATTCTTGGTCATCCCTCTTGCATGTTGCGCTACAATGTGAATTTAAAGAATTTGATTGAATTGAAACGTAATTTCCCAAGAAATTATGTTGATGTTAAGATGTTTGTGGAAGATATTGAGAGCGGGTTAGTGGGTGAGAATGATTCATTGTAGTATGTGAACATTGGTTATGTTTTTGACTTTGAATTAGATTTGTTTCCTAATTTTATTGGTCATAATGGGAAAGTTCTTCTAAGAGCTGGGTGGAATAACGAAATACGACAGATATAACAGAAATTTGAAGGTGGTGCGGTACAATTTTAGCAAGCACTTTGCAAATACTCGATTGAGTCTGGTTTTGAATTTAATTATGTAAAGAATTGTAAAACAAGAGTTATTGATGAGTGTTCTTTTAAGTATTCTTCTGGTTATGGGTGACATATCAATACAACAGTGGAGAAAGCTACTGATTTTTTTTTTTTTATAAGAAATTGGACAACGAACACAGTTGTGGTGTGGGTCTACGAACGACAGATAGTAAGAGGATGAGTTCTAAATTGATTGCAGGTTTGATTGTTGATCATGTTCGTGGGCATACCACAACGCGTCCAACAGAGGTGGTTGTTGATTTTTTTTTTTTTTTGGATTATAGGCTCACTATATCTTATGATAAAGCATGAGAATGAGTTAAGAAAGCAAAATGTATGTTTTTTGGGGACCACTCATTATCATATCAACAATTAAGTTGGTATGTCGATGCAGCAAATCGTACTAATCTGGACAACCATATTCTGTTAAATTGTGATCATGATACTAATCGTTTTAAAATGTTGTTTGTTTCTTTTAAGTGTTGTATTCAAGATTTAATTATTGCCGTGCACTACTTTTTTTGGATGACACACATTTGAAAGGTAGGTACAGGGGAAATCTTCTATCGGCAACACGAAAAGATAGCAACCAAGGTAAAGTTTAATACAGTTTTGCAATGATAAAATTCGTGGTTAAGTTGTAATCTATATGTTACACTGTCTTTGTTTCATTGTTAAGACTGTTTAAACACATGCAATAATGTATTCATTCGCTGNCTTTTGAGTTTTATTGTATCTATTATTCTTTTAATAGTTTGAGAGATTTTGGCAATGGAGGAAACGATGATGCTATTATGTACATACGATAATGCTACTAAAGTATTTAAAGTATGTAGTAATTCAAATATATCATGGCTTGTTCATGAAGTTTGTGAGACTTGGGAGGAGTTGTTTAATTTGTTAGTCAAGTTGTCATATTCTATTCTTGGTCATCCCTCTTGCATGTTGCGCTACAATGTGAATTTAAAGAATTTGATTGAATTGAAACGTAATTTCCCAAGAAATTATGTTGATGTTAAGATGTTTGTGGAAGATATTGAGAGCGGGTTAGTGGGTGAGAATGATTCATTGTAGTATGTGAACATTGGTTATGTTTTTGACTTTGAATTAGATTTGTTTCCTAATTTTATTGGTCATAATGGGAAAGTTCTTCTAAGAGCTGGGTGGAATAACGAAATACGACAGATATAACAGAAATTTGAAGGTGGTGCGGTACAATTTTAGCAAGCACTTTGCAAATACTCGATTGAGTCTGGTTTTGAATTTAATTATGTAAAGAATTGTAAAACAAGAGTTATTGATGAGTGTTCTTTTAAGTATTCTTCTGGTTATGGGTGACATATCAATACAACAGTGGAGAAAGCTACTGATTTTTTTTTTTTTATAAGAAATTGGACAACGAACACAGTTGTGGTGTGGGTCTACGAACGACAGATAGTAAGAGGATGAGTTCTAAATTGATTGCAGGTTTGATTGTTGATCATGTTCGTGGGCATACCACAACGCGTCCAACAGAGGTGGTTGTTGATTTTTTTTTTTTTTTGGATTATAGGCTCACTATATCTTATGATAAAGCATGAGAATGAGTTAAGAAAGCAAAATGTATGTTTTTTGGGGACCACTCATTATCATATCAACAATTAAGTTGGTATGTCGATGCAGCAAATCGTACTAATCTGGACAACCATATTCTGTTAAATTGTGATCATGATACTAATCGTTTTAAAATGTTGTTTGTTTCTTTTAAGTGTTGTATTCAAGATTTAATTATTGCCGTGCACTACTTTTTTTGGATGACACACATTTGAAAGGTAGGTACAGGGGAAATCTTCTATCGGCAACACGAAAAGATAGTAACCAAGGTAAAGTTTAATACAGTTTTGCAATGATAAAATTCGTGGTTAAGTTGTAATCTATATGTTACACTGTCTTTGTTTCATTGTTAAGACTGTTTAAACACATGCAATAATGTATTCATTCGCTGTTTTTGGTACACTAATTTTATTATATTGTTACATTTAGTAGTTACATTGTTACACTATGTTATGAACACAATAATGCTTTATAATTAACATTCAATTGTTACACTTTTTTTTTTATTTTCACGAATATTTATTTCCTTTATTCTAGGGTTGTTTCCTTTGGCATTTTCTGTGGTTGATTTTGTGAGCCCCAAAATCCAGGGGCCCTTTTTACACCGTTGACCACCCGTCAACCTGCGGAAAGATCCGTGAATGTAGCACAACCCGACCTCACTTTAATAGTATCCCTTTAACTGGAATAATAACTCACACGGGAAATCTGTATTCCTTTAATCATTTAATCTTACCGAGGTTCAATACATCCCAATATATCTCATTTAAGGTTCATTTGTGTCATTGAAACCAAGAACCCTAAAGCCCATAAGTATGGCAACACAATTAAAAAAATTTTGATTTTTGAAAAGCATACCGGTACGGGTTGCCTACTGGACCTCACCGTACCGGCACGCGTACCGGTACACTGTGCCCATTTTTCTCTGTTTCACCTGTTTTTCATTTCAAATCTTTTCCAAACCATCTCATTTACATCCAAAACATACATAATGGAGTTTTTCACATAAAACCTCATTTATAAAGATTTATTACAATTAATTTACATGAATTTACATGTCAAACGTAGTTTTAACAAGAGTTTACAACAAAACCAAGGTTAAGGGCCACATGTCGGCCCCCCTTCACCCTTGAGGCTCCGGATGAGAGCCGTATACCGGCGTGTATTCTGCACCTGAAATGTTTTCCCGTATAGGATGAGTCAACGCCCAGTAGAATATTTCCTATAGAGGTTACTCCCTCCTAAAATGCATATGCAATGTTTATGTGCAACACTTAACCATCATTTCCCATTCCAACAAGAACATGTAATTCAATGTTGAAAAATCATAATGTCATGCCATGGAATGAGATGAAACTTACTCATGCACCTTAACCCGAGTCCACACCGACTCCCACAACACAATGCGATGCATATGTGTCATAAATCAGTCATTAGTGAAACACATCCAATGATCTTTTCAAATACAATTCATGTGTTTTGAAAATCATTTCATTGTTGGATGTCTCCCATCGAATGAACATTTATATTACAAAACCATGTGTCTTTGTTGGGTATCGAATTTCGGAATCACACCGCTGGCTCCGTACGCAATTTCATTTTTCTAGAATTTCACCTCAGGAGAGTGTGTGAACCAAGTAGTCGGGCCTTTCACCCGAGGGAGTATCTAGCCCTTCTTGCTATACCCGACACAAGATTTTCTTTCATGCAACCATGCGGCTCAGTCAAATTTCGAATCCAACTTTTCCCGAGCCCATCACCAATCACCAAGTATGATGATTGATCCAATCATGCACACACACACCCATACTCATGGCCATTGATGTATTTCCCCCATGCAATATGCAATGTAATGCACAATTGCAATGTCGATGTCATGCCCAATATGCAAGGAATGCTAATGAGCAATGTAACCACATATTTCAACATATGTCATGACAATTTACATCATAAGCATATAATTACCATTCTCTATCACAATGTCAACATACCAATGAACGTATACCAACATTTCTATCCAATTAATTCACAAGTATGCTACCACATAATCCATGTTAATAGTATACTTAAATCACAAGGCACATTTTAAACATATAACATGTCCACATAAAACCCAATTTCATGGAATTTCACAAGTACTTCCATATAACCCAATCAAGCTAGAAATTGGTCTAGGCCATTTATATAACCATGTTTCTAATTTCCATGACTATAGGCAAGTCATACATATACCCATTACATATGGACACCATAGGATAAAAATAGTCCAAAGTAGGAGAAAATCCTACCTCTTGGAGTGTAAATAAAAGGTAAAAACTTTAAGAACTCCAATACCACCCCCAAAAACTTGAGTTTTCAAAAATTCCTTCTTTGGATCTTCGGTGAAATCCCTCGTTCTTGGGACGTACGCGTAGCCTTCGTCGCATAGACGAACATAAATTCTTGGTTCGATGAATTTCGACTGACAAAACTCCTTGGATCGCAAGAAGAAAGGTAGAATTTTTGATTTTTCTCTTCTCTCCCTTCTCTTCTCTTCAACGTGTGAGATCAGCTGACTTAGGGGGTGAAAATATTTGATTTTTCAGATATTCAACCCCTATTTATACTTTTAATTTTGCGGTCCACATTGCCCCGCACTTTTATTACTTTTGGGTCCGTTTTTAACCCAACATGACTTAATTAACTCCCGGTTTCAGTTCAAATTAATTTTATTTGAACTTTTATATAATTATAAGAAAATTTTATAAATTCTATTTTTGGGGATCTTTGTTAAGTCATTCGTCACCCAAATTGTCTCGTAAAATGTGTAAAATCCGACTATCTCATAATTCGATAAAATTTGACGTGGTAGCTCGATTTCACGATAGGAGTTCAACAGTGAGGTCCATTGCGTTATTCGAGCTCTAGAAAAATATTGATTTTAAACCCGCATTATAGTGACAAATTACCATTTTACTTTTTTTTTGAAAAAAGTTTAAATTCTTCCGAATTTTTATATTCTTTCCCCTTTAAAAGAATTTTATCTCCGAAATTTATAAGCACATATACATTCAAACACATGCATATGCAACAGTCATGCAATACTAGAAGACTATAAAAGTGTACTTCCATCCTCAAATAAGAAAGGATAATTGGTACGAATAGTGTCATCGCGTTTCCATGTCGCCTCCTCTATTCCTCGGTGCTGCCACAATACCTTCACTAGTCTTACGGTCTTGCTTCGTAAAATTTGACCCTGACTATCCATGATGCGCATCGGTCCCTCCTTGAAGGTCCCATCAGCATCAACAATAAGCTCGCCCCAATCCACCACATGAGTCGGATTCGAGGTGTATTTTCGAATCATGGAGACATGGAATACTGCATGAACACCCGATAGATTTGGCAGTAACGCCAACTGGTAAGCAATTGCACCAACCTTCTCGAGTATCTTGAAGGGCCCAATATACTTCGGCGATAACTTTTCCCACTTACCAAACCTAAACACTCCTCTTTTAGGCATCACCTTCAAGAAGACATGATCTCCTACCTCAAACTCTAGAGGTCTTCGTCGTGTGTCGGTGTAGCTCTTCTGTTGGCTTTGAGTCGTGAGAAGACGCTTCCAAATTAAGTCTATCTTCTCCGAGGTGTCTGTTATCAACTCCGGACCCGTAGAAGATCTCTCTCCTACTTCCGTCCAACAAACCGAAGAATGACATGACCTCCCATATAGTGCATCATAGGATGCCATCTAAATGCTCGCCTGATAACTGTTGCTGTAGGCGAATTCCACTAAGGGTAAATGCTCCTTCCAGTTACCCTTGAGATCTAACACGCATGGCTGTAACATGTCCTCTCAAAGTGACCGTCTGTCTGGTGATGAAAAATAGTGCTCATCATCAACTGTGTCCCTATAGCTCACTGAAAACTCTCTGATACTATAGATAGGGGCACCCCATGCAACCGGACATTTTTTTATACATACAACCTGCAGAATTTTGCCAATGTGAAGGTCATCTCTACAGTCAAGAAATATGTCGACTTTGTAAGTCGGTCCACTATCACCCACATCGCGTCATGTCCCTGTGATGTCTGTGACAAGTGAGTCACAAAATCCATCGTGATATGTTCCTACTTCCACTTAGCTACCTCCAAAGGCTGGAGTAATCCCGCTGGTCTCTGGTGTTCAGCCTTAACCTGCTGACATGTGAGACATCGTCTAAACAAGTCTCCAAAGTCTCTCTTCAGCCCGCTCCAATAATACTGGCAATGAAGATCATGGTACATCTTCGTGCCACCTGGATGCACAGCAAAACGAGAGCAATGAAATTCTCTTAGAATCTCCTCCCTTAGCTCTACAGACTGGAGAACCACAATCCTTCCCCTAAATCAAAGATTACCATCAGAGTGAATGGTCTAGCCCTCGTCACTTGTACTTGCCTGTACTTGGTCTCCAACCGATGATAACTCTATATCATGCCCCTGGGACTCAATCACTCTGCTCAATAGGAAAGGTGTAGTCACTAAGGTCCCTAAAATACCTTGAGCTTGACCCATATATCGTAGCCCAAACTGTCCCACAGTCTCGAGCATCCGCCACTGCCGGGAAGCCAGACTAGCCAAGACTTCCTGTGACTTATGACTAAGTGTATCAGCCACCACGTTTACTTTACCAGGATGGTAATGCAAAGTGAAGTCATAGTCCTCTAAATATTCCATCCACCTGTATTGCCTCATGTTGAGGTCCCACTGTATAAATATATACTTCAGACTTTTGTGGTCTGAAAACACCTCAAATAGCTCACTATATAGATAGTGGCACCAAGCCTTCAAGGCAAAGACAATTGTTGCCAACTCCATGTCATGTGTGGGGTAATTCTACTCGTGATTCTTTGACTGTCGAGAACCATAAACTACCACCCTTCTAGACTGCATCAAAACATACCCAAGTCCATCCTTCGAGGCATCACAATACACCGCGTACCTCTGTCCCCTTTTCGGAACTATCATAACATGAGCTAAAGTAAGCCTCCTTTTAACTCCTGGAATGCCTTCTCACACGAATCATTCCACTCAAACTTGACCTTTTGTCGGGTCAATCTCGTCATAGGTGCAGCTAATCGGGAGAAGTCTTCGATGAACCACTAGTAATACCCTGCCAATCCCAAGAAACTGTGTATCTCGAAGACTAACTTCGGCCTCTCCCAGTTTGTAACCGCCTCAACCTTCTCCGGGTCCACGGATACACCCGAAGTTGACACCATGTGTCTCAAAAACTTTACCTTTGTAAGTCAAAATTCACACTTGTTGAACTTGACATATAACTGATAGTCTCTCAAGGTCTGAAGAATAATTCTCAAGTGACCCTCATGCTCCTACTTAGACTTGGAGTAGATCAAGATATCATCAACAAATACCACGACAAACTAATCTAAATAGGATTGAAACACCCTATGCATGAGATCCATGAATGTCGCTGGAGCATTCGTCAATCCGAATGGCATCACTGTGAACTCAAAATGCCCATACTGTGTTCTAAACACCGTTTTAGGATATCTTCCTCCCTAACCCTCAACTGATGGTAACCGGTACGGAGATCTATCTTGGAGTAGACTCGTGCCCCTCTCAGTTGATCAAAGGGTACCTATTTTTGATAGTGACCCGGTTCAACTGCCGATAGTCTATACATAATCGAAGGGCCATGTCCTTCTTCTTGGCAAATAGCACTGGAGCGCCCCAAGGTGAAGTGCTCGGTCTAATAAATCCCATATCCAACAATTCTTGCAATTGGACCTTGAGTTCTTGCAACTCAGCTGATGCAATTATATGCAGAGTCATAGAACTAGGCGATATGCCAGGATGCAACTCAGTGGTGAAGTCAACTTTCCTATGTGGAGGTAATCCCGATAGTTCATCTAGAAAAATATCCTTATATTCGCACACAACCTGAGGTAGACCCAACTCTTATCTCATCTTGTCTTCCTGGGTAAGGCTTGCAAGCCAATCCATCAACTGTCCATGCCAACAGGAATTATACACGACTTGGGGTAAAACATCACGTTTTTTTCCCTAGAACTTGAAACAAACACCATTAGGTGTATAAGCAGTGACCCTCTTCCGATCACAATCAATGACGACTCGATATGCCGCCAACCAATCCATCCCGAAGATAACCTCGAACTCCGACATGTCCATGACCCTAAGGTCCACGGTTAGTGGAATCCTCGAGATCTCTAACTCATATCCCCAACATATTTGATCAAGTCTCACCCTAGCTCCTAGGGGAGAACTCACATGCCATAGCTCTTCCAAGGTCTCAACCTCTAAGCCCAAAGTCTTTCACATATGATGCAGCAACAAATGAATGCGATGCACCAGAATCAAATAACACTCTAGCCCATAAGCGAGAAAGTATAAATGTACCCTATATTACTGACTGATCTGTCGATTTAGTCTGTGGCATAATGGCATAGACACGCCCCTGGGTCCCTGAAGTACCGGCTTGTGAGCCCTGTCCTCGGCCTCGACCCATGCCCTGGCCCATCTGGCCTACTTGCGAAGTCCCCGCTCGTGGAGTAGTTGGGGCCTGTGTAGAACTCTGAAACTTATACTGGCTCCCCTGACCCATGGTAGGGTAGTGAGGAGTATAATGTGTCTATGGATGCCCTACCGAAGTCTAGGAGTGAGATGACCCATAACACTAGGATCCCTACCTCTGGGGGCAATCCCACTTCATCTGATCCGGCTGATGGCAATGGTAGCAAGTATTTTGGCCTGCTTGGTAGGAAGGTCTCTAATTTCTCCTACCTTAGAAGGACTGACCTTGGTCTTGGCCTTGATAACCACGGCCCTGCCCCTGAGGAGAAGAAGTTTTGTGTCTTTCCTAAGCTAGAAGAAGAGGATTTACCCTCCTTCTTTTTGTCCTTAGTACCCGACTCCCTGATGCTCCTTGAGTCATCCACCTCCCTCTCAATGGCCATGGATTTCGCGACCATCTAGTCTAAGTCTTGCAGAAAAAGACCCATAATTTTACCCCGAATGGACAACTTAAGGTCATCCTCAAACTTCCTCACTTTGGCCATATATGTGGCCACATAGTCATCGGCGAAACAAGCTAACTTAGTGAACTTAGCCACGTACTCCATCACCGTCATCATTCCTTGCCTCAAGTCTAAGAATTTCTGGGCCTTTGCATGTCTAGCAGTCACTGGGAAATACTTGCCCATAAAGAGCTCCCTGAACTCTACCCATGTCATTACCTCTAAGTTCTTCGAGGCCTTGACCCAATCCCACCATACTTGGGATTCTCCTTCCAGCTGAAAAGTAGCTAGTGTTATCTTTGTGGCATCGGAGGTGATCTTCATAGCCCTTAAGACCTTATCCACTAGTCGGAACCAATGGTCACCCACCATCGGATCCANTGTTATCTTTGTGGCATCGGAGGTGATCTTCATAGCCCTTAAGACCTTATCCACTAGTCGGAACCAATGGTCACCCACCATCGAATCCGCCCCTCCCATGAATATCGGAGGCTGATGTGCCTTGAACTTCTGAAGGTGACTTGAGCCTCATTGACTCCCACTTGCACTAGCCTGTGCAATGGTAGCCACCACCGCCGCACCAATAGCCTCCACAAAGGTCGGTGGTGGTTGGTTGTTCCACCCACCACCTCGGCGTCCTCTTCCTCGATTTGTCATCTACACAAATGTCAAATTGCAATCGAACACTCACATAGTATCCTAAGATAGGGATCAAGTTTAAAACTCAAAAATTTTCCTCTTTGTCTCACTAGTAGTGCGTGTGCCACCTACATTTATACATTGAACTATATCGTTCATCCCTTTTTCCAAAACCCAAGGTTATGTTTTCTAATCCTATTGTTTCCCTTTCCATACACATTTCTATCGTGCATATAATTAACATAACACTTAGCACATAATCATGTAATGCACAATGAATGTAATGGTCTAGACCCAATGCCTATTCAGCCCTAGGTAATCGCATACCTATGCTCTGATACTAAGTTGTGACGGCCCAAAATTTGGGGGCCCTTGACCACCTGTCAACCCGTGGAAAGATACGTGAATGCAGCACAACCCGACCTCAAGTTAATGGTATCTCTTTCACTGGAATAATAACTCACACAGGAAATCTGTATTCCTTTAATCATTTAATCCTATTGAGGTTCAATACACCCCAATATATCTCATTTAAGGTTCATTTGTGTCATTCGAACCAAGAACCCTAAAGCCCATAAGTATGCAACACAATTAAAAAAATTTTGGTTTTTGAAAAGCGTACCGATATGCATATCGGTACGGGTTGCCTACTGGACCTCACCGTACCAGCACGTGTACCGTTACGCTGTGCCCATTTTTCTTTGTTTCAACTGTTTTTCATTTCAAATCATTTCCAAACCATCTCATTTACATCTAAAACATGCATAATGGATTTTTTCACATAAAACCTCATTTATAAAGGTTTATTACAATTAATTTACATGAATTTACATGTCAAACGTAGTTTTAACAAGAGTTTACAACAAAACCAAGGTTAAGGACCACATGTCGGCCCCCCTTCACCCTTGAGGCTCCGGATGAGAGTCATCCGTCGGCGTGTATTCTGCACCTGAAATATTTTTCCGTATAGGGTGAGCCAACGCCAAGTAGAATATTTCCTATAGAGGTTACTCATTCCCTAGATGCATATGCAATGTTTATGTGCAACACTTAACCATCATTTCCCATTCCAACAAGAACATGTAATTCAATGTTGAAAAATCATATTGTCATACCATGAAATGAGATGAAATTCACTCATGCACCCTAACCCGAGTCTACATCGACTCCCACAACACAATGCGATGCACGTGTGTCATAAATCAGTCATTGGTGAAACACATCCAATGATCTTTTGAAATACAATTCATGTGTTTTGAAAACCATTTCATAGTTAGATGTCTCCCATCAAATGAACATTTATCTTAATAAACCATGTGTCTTTGTTGGGTATCGAATTTTGGAATCACACCACTAGCTCCATACGCCATTACACTTTTTCAGAATTTCACCTCAGGGGAGTGTATGGACCAAGTAGCCAGATCTTTCACCTGAGGGAGTGTCTAGCCCTTCTTGCTATACCCGACACAAGTTTTTCTTTCATGTAACCATGCAACTTAGTCAGATTTTCAATCCAACTTTTCCCTAGCCCATCACCAATCACCAAGTATGATGATTGATACAACCATGCACACACACACCCATACTCATGGCCATAGATGTATTTTCCCCATGCAATATGCAATGTAATGCACCATTGCAATGTTGATGTCATGCCCAATATGCAAGGAATGCTAATGAGCAATTTAACCACATATTTCAAAATATTTCATAACAATTTACATCATAAGCATATAATTACCATTATCTATCACAATGTCAACATGCCAATGAACGTATACCAACATTTATATCCAATTAATTCACAAGTATGCTACCACATAATCCATGTCAATAGCACACTTAAATCACAAGGCACATTATAAACATATAACATGCCCACATAAAACCCAATTTCATGAAATTTTACAAGCACTTCCATATAACCCAATCAAGCTAGAAATTGGTCTAGGCCATTTTTATACCCATTTTTCTAATTTCCATGACTATAGGCAAGTCATAAGTCATCCCATACATATACCCATTACATATGGACATCATATGACAGAAATTGTCCAAAGTAGGAGGAAACCCTACCTCTTTGAGCGTAAATAGAAGGTAGAAACTTCAAGAACTTCAATACCACCCCAAAAATCTGATTTTTCCCAAAATTCGTTCTTTGGATCTTCGGTGAAATCCCATATTCTTGGGACGTATGCGTAGCCCTCGTTGCGTAGACTAACTTTAATTCTTGGTTCTATGAATTTCGACCGACGAAACTCCTTGGATCGCAAGAAGAATGGTAGAATGTTTGATTTTTCTCTTCTCTCCCTTCTCTTCTCTTCAGCGTGTGGGATCAGCTGACTTAGAGGTGAAAATATTTGATTTTTCAGATATTCAACCCCTATTTATACTTTTAATTGTGCGGTCCATATTGTCCCGCACGTTTATTACTTTTGGATCCGTTTTTAACCCGAAATGACTTAATTAACTCCCGATTTCAGTTCAAATTAGTTTTATTTGAACTTTTATCTAATTATAAGAAAATTTTATTTTTAGGGACTTTTGTTAAGTCATTCGTCATCCAAATTGTCTCGTAAAATATACAAAATCTGACTATTTCAGAATTTGACGAAATTTGACATAATAACTTGATTTTATGATACAAGTTCAATGGTGAGGTCTGTTGCATCATCCGAGATCTAGAAAAATATTGATTTTAAACCCGCATTATAGTGCCGAATTACCATTTTGCCCTTTTTTCGAAAAAGTTCAAATTCTCCCAGATTTTTGCAGTTCGGAGAATGAAGCAAACTGGTTTTGGTTTTTATAATAGCTGTCTAAGATATTGGATCAGTCTTGAGTTATTACGTTTGTATATGATCATAACTTGGGTTTGTTAGAGGCAATGCCTAAAATCTTTCCAAATGCTCATCTTGCATTTTGCTTGTAGCATTTGAAAGCTAATTGGTAGGATAAATTGAGTGGTGCTCATTTTTCCAATGTATTCCGATAACACATGGTGATGTTGCTAAGTGAATGTGCTTATGCACCAACACAGTCGCTTTTTAATGAGAAGATTGAAGCTTTTCGTAGTGAAGGTGGTTCTAATGTGGATAAGTTCCTATCCAATCTTCTATATGAATATTGGACAAATGCTCATTTTATAGGAAAGCGTTACAGTGAGATGTATTCTAATGCTGTAGAATCGTTTAACGTGTAGGTTTTGAAAGCTTGGCATTTACCTATTACTAGCATGGTCGACACTATTAGGGATAGATAATGGGTCAAATTGGCCGAAGGATGAAAATAGCTTCGGAGTGGAATGAGATTTTATGCCCCAATATATCTTCCAGATTACAAGGTGCATTTGATGAGGGGAGGTCCTGGACTGTGTGGGTTTCGAATAACCAAGTTTATGAAGTGATGTCATATCCTTCGGTGACTGTTAATATTGTGAATTTTCATATTGTCAATGGCAAATAAATGGGTTCCTTTGTTCACATGCGATGTCAGCAATATGTAAGAGTGGGCAAAATATGAACGAATTTGTTGATTATTACTATCATGTGAGCAAATACAAGAAGTCATATTCGAAACTCATTTATCCAATCCCGATTATATATCGTGATGAGAGTTCACAGGTAGATGTTAATATTTTGCCACCATCTACCGAGAAGCAGCCTGATAGACCAAAGAATCATAGAATTCGGTCTAGGGAAGAACTCATTAGGCAAATTCATTGTGGCTGGTTTGGGTGTTTGGGCAGTCACAACAAGAAATTTTGTAACAAGCCGTTGTAAACTTATTAATGTTATCATTTAATGACATTGTTCCCTGTTTTAAGTTTATTACAATGTATTTTTTCAATCTTTTTTTGGGTTTGTTTGTTTTAGCTACTTTTTTCACAATGTAAGTTATATGTTTTTTTTGTATAACATTTGATGGATTATTCTGTATGTAACCCATATTGGTCCTTTATAGTGAAATTTACACACTGTTGGAACAGTGTATCATGAACACAGTTGGAACACTATTGTTACACTATTAGTTGAACACAGTTAACAGTGAGGATATGCACACAGTGTAATAACACTGAATTACTCAACAAGGAATAAAAACATGTATCCATGCATAACCTGGATAATTAACTATCACCACACAAAGAATGTCATATAAACAAAATATATACATCCATGTCTAATGGTCCACTGATATTCACTTGTTGAGAAATTGTGGCAGTGTTACACTTTCAATGTTACACTGTTATACTTTTCTTATTACACTATAAGAGGGTCGCAATTACTTAACAAAGAATAAACACCTATATCCCTGAACAACCTAGATAATTAACTATCACCACACAAAGAATACCATATATATAGAATATATACATCCATGTCTTATGGTACAATAATGTTCACTTTTTGTTGAGAAATTGTGACAGTGTTACACTTTCAATGTTACACTGTTACATTTTCCTTGTTACACTATGAGAGGGTCGCAATTATTTAACAAGGAATAAACACCCATATCCCTGAACAACATGGATAATTAACATTCACAACACAAAGAATGCCATATATACAGAATATATACATCCACACCTTATGGTCCACTAATGTTCACTTTGTTAAGAAATTGACACAGTGTTACACTTTCAATGTTACACTATGAGAGGGTCGCAATTCTTCAACAAGGAATAAACACTTGTATCCCTGAACAACCTGTATAATTAACTGTCACAACACAAAAAATGTTTTATAAACTCATGTCTCATGTTACACTAATATTCACTTGTAAAGAACAAAAATAGTACAAACTTTGTCATTTGTCTGCAAATTTTCTCTTCAATTCGCTACGTATTTTCATATCTTCTTCATTCCAAGAATTTAGATGGTTGAGAAACAATGATACCATTTTCAGCTCGGAACTCAATCAATTGTTTTGCTGTTAACCTCTCCTCAATCTCTTCTCCTTTGGTGAGTTTTTTCATTATGTAACATACATACACATCGCATTCAACCCTGCATTAACTCCAATTGTTAATATGTTTCAAAGTTTTATAAAACCAATAATTGCATTAAGAGAATGAGTACTTACGAGTTTGACCTCTGTTGTGGACATGTTTGACATGATATGATTGGTAGCTCCTTATCCTGTGTGTATATAAAAGATCCCCTTCGAATTATTGAACTTCGTAATCTTTTGTTTTACATATTTTTTCTACAATTACATAAAAAGCTTTAAGATTATGGATTGACAACAAAATAATATGCGCTTTTAACAATACTATTTTAACATAATCAAACCAATATGATTGCATCCTCTAGATACATATACCAAGTTCCCTTCCTTAGCCTTAATGAATACTAGTAGGGATGTCAGTGGACCGAAGTGGGGGCAGGGGGTGTAGTCTCCATCCCCGTACCGGCTTAAAAAAACTCCTTCCATCCCCGGTATACCCCCATTAATGGATATAGTTTTCATTCCCATCCCCGTCCGCGGGTAAATTTTTAATCCCCGTCCCCGTCCCAGTCCCCGCTTCCTCGTACCCGCCCAAACCCAAGGCCATGCCTAAGCCCAGTGGAGCATCATTGATCAATGTATGTAAATCAAACTGGAAAGAAAAAAATTACACCAGCAAGGCAAGGAAAATCACATTTATGCTTCTATAACAAAACTTATATAGATGAGTATTACATAGATGAGCATATTAACACAAATTTAAATTTAAAAAACAAAATCCAACCCTAGAACTTTCATCAATCAAGAAACTAAGTCCCAACCCAATAAAATAACAAATATCAAAATACCATATTTGTAGCAATTAAATTCCATTTTCTTCTCCTGTAATTTCTAAGCAAATCAAACAAAGTTCGNACCATATTTGTAGCAATTAAATTCCATTTTCTTCTCCTGTAATTTCTAAGCAAATCAAACAGAGTTCATTACAGGAAAAAAATAAAATAAAATGGGCATTGGTGGGAAAATACAATCCTCAGTTTTTTTGCACCAAGAGGGGAAGGGGGGAGGGAATACAAATTGACTTGGATTCTCACAAACTTAGACTTTTGAGTTCAAACTAAAGTAAATTTAAACTCAATACACATACAAAAAACAACACTCAACCAACAAAGAAAATCAAGACTGCAAAGACCCACAAGACACGAGACTCATCTACATACACATAAAACAAAACTCAACCAACAAAGAAAATCAAGCCCTCAAAGACCCACAAGACACGAAAATGGCTTTGCTTTTTGGGTCCAGCAAAAGACGAAGAAGAAGTTAAAACCTCAAAGGCACATACATGGCGGCTTATGAATTTTAGAGAAAGAAAGCAGGTAAGTGGAGCAATAGACTTGCACTGTCGTTTTTCTATTCTGTTCTTTCGTGTTTGAAAATTGAAAGGCATAGAGAGAGAAATTTTTAGAGAGAGAGCGAGGTGAAATGTAGTGGTGTGTGGACGTGTTGTATCCGATGGAAGGATGGGAGAGACAGGAGAGGTAGGAGAGACGATGGAGGGATGAGAGAGGCGGCTGATAGAGAAGACTCAGTAAGTTAGGGCTGGGATATATATATATATAACAGGCATAGCGGGGGCGGGGCGGGGGTAAGGGTAAGTCCATCCCCACCTTCATCCCCGTACGGGTTTATAGGAGTATCTCCATATACATCCACTGTCTAATATGTATAGTCCATCCCCGGTCCAAACGAGGCGGGTTTGGACAAATACCAATTTTTTTCCGGTCCACTGTCATCCTTAAATATTAGTAGAGTCCAGTGGTCAGGAGCACAACCTCATTTCTGACCATTTGAATTCATTGGGAAAACAACTTATTTGGAATCTCCCACTGTGGTATGTGCCTGTTTATTTTTGCTTGACGTGCATACTCTAAATTTGACTCAGTTACAAAGAACTACACATTAAAAATATGGNCAACTTATTTGGAATCTCCCACTGTGGTATGTGCCTGTTTATTTTTGCTTGATGTGCATACTCTAAATTTGACTCAGTTACAAAGGACTACACATTAAAAATATGAAAAATATAACATGTTAAACAACTCACAAATAATTTAATTGAACAACTTTTTGTAGATTGTGCTCTTTATACATCTTACCCAACAAAGACTGTTGATGAAGTAGCAACATCTTTTAAATTTCAACATCTCATTGTAATCATCAATCCCTCTTAGCATGTCAGCCCAACAGTCAATGATCTGTTAAAAAATAAATATTATGTTCCACTACTTAGACCATATTACACTGTCAAACAACACTTTGTAACTTAAAAATGCAGTTACATGTTACACTTTGACAATACGTACGCTGTTGAATAGTTCACAAATTTCCATAATTTTCAACGCATCCTCGACATTTATTACTCTTCCAATTCCAACCTCATACCATAAATGTCCACTACAACGTCATATAAATGGGAAGCAAACTTGTTATATATTTTAAAAATAACGAAGTACATAAAAACTAACCCTCTACATCACATATCGTCTTTAATTTGTTAAAATCAATCGCATCCAATGCTTCACAATCACGCTACATTTTTTTTTATCTCTTTCTCTGTTTTTCCTTGAATAGTAGTAATCTTTTCATTCCTGTCATCGTCTTCAACAATTTCTACTGTTTTCTTAGATCTGTCTTCACTCAGAGTGTCCTTATGGTTGATCACATCTGATGTCACACTCTAATTTTTTCCTCTTTTCTTACCATTGTGTTCAAAGTCTACATCTCTTTTCCTTTTCCTATCCCTTCTCTCAATGTTTCGAACCATTGATGTTTGTCTTGTTTTGGACTTTTTCCCCTAATCTTGAACTGCAGTATTTTCTTGTTGATATTTCTGAGTTATGACATGCATATATAATTTGTTTAGTTGATCAATCAATTCAACATTCTCATTTTCTCGACTTTTGATTGTTTCCTTGCAAGCTTATATTTTTGCTTCAAACATTTGTTCTCNTTGTTTAGTTGATCAATCAATTCATCATTCTCATTTTCTCGACTTTTGATTGTTTCCTTGCAAGCTTATTTTTTTGCTTCAAACATTTGTTCTTGTTTTTTCATATTTTCAATCACTTCATTCAACTCCTGTATCACAGTTTCCTTTTCTTTCATTTTTAATGAGAATGTAGATTTTTGTTTGTCTAACTCATCACCCCCAGCAACAGAATGTGAATGCTCCAAATAATGTTTACATGGGCCTATGTTCCATATAACAATTTTCAAGACATCATTCTCCTTCATAAGCTCTTAAAGTCGTTGTCCGTTTGTGTCTTCTACTTGTTTTACAACGTTTTCATCTTTTACTAGAACATCAATATCTTCATGAGTTCCATAACTTTCAAAAACTTGTTCTAAACCATCTCTCTTATTGTGACAATTGTACGTCGATTCATTCATAACAGCCTCAATGAGAGATTCGAATGGCACCTTCTCCTTACCATCATCACTAACTACATCCATAATATCATCGTCAAAAAATGTGTCATGCTTTGCCTCCTCTACCAGGTCATTTAGTTTTTTTATTTTACCACTTTTGGTCTTTCCCACCATTTTAGATTGGCCCCCCTTCTTGTTGTTTGATTCCCTTATATTTGAGAAAAATTTTCTCCTCCATTGTTCTCTACAATCTATGTCTCAACACCTTTGAAACATTTAAAATATTGACAATTGTATGCATTAAATAACACAAGTGTATCATTACAGTGTGAGAATATAGTGCTATGATGTAAGTGTATTATATGAGAACATTTAAATATTTAAAAATTATGTAAGATGGACATATTAACACAAATTCATTATATTTAACCAACTTGCATATTTTGACTTCAAATTTCCAAGCGTACTCTGTTTCATTGCTCTTTGAAGACCCATTAAATTCCATTTCACAATCTTTGGTATTCCATTTGGCTTGTCAGTTTTGACAATTGTTGTATGTTCACAAACCCAATATTACACATACATACACATTCAATATAAGCAAACATATTACTTTATTTTATTAAATAAAAGGAAACAAAATTAGAAATAAAACGGGGCTATTAATAACTTACCAGTAACAACATTACGTATCCAGTAACACCGGATGAGTTGCTACTCTTTCTCTGAAGTAAAGGAATAAGAGCTTTATGAAATGCACTTGACAAATTATAATTCTTCATTGCATCCAAATCCTCAATATGAAACATATCCCCATCCTATAGATGTCCCAGTGTGTGTAAAAAATAGTATTATCATTAAGAATAGGTATAACAGTCTTGCAACGTTATCAACGTCATTTTTTGTTGTACCATTTGCTCCTTCAACCAGTTTACTCTTTATCAAAGTTGAGTTCAACTTGCCATCCTTCTTGAATCCTCGTCTAACAAAATTTGTGTTTTCCTTCCCATGAGATAATGAATCCATTGGATTGTAACCATCATCAATCCCAAAGATTATCACATCACTTCTTCTTAATTTAATCTCCTCCCCACCAATGTGAAATTTGGATGTATTAACATCGAAGCACAATATTACATCCTAGTTATTATTATCACTCTTCCTACACCATGACCTGTCTAATTTTTTTATCAATGATAGTTTCAAGTAGTAACCAAAATGATGTTTTCTTCAAAACTTCCTTGTGTGCTTCACTTATCTTAATGTCATCTATTGCTCTAATAATGACAAGCAAGTTTGATATGTATTTAGGCTCATGCTTCGATTCCACCATTTGTTTTTTTTCATTTTTCCTCATGTGTTTTTCCAAGCTTAATAGATGATGTTTGGTCCACAGTTTGGTCCAACATCTTGTCTCTACAACGAAATTCATATTTATCGTCAATCCGCTTTTATTTTTTTCCATCACAACTCTGAGTTAGGAAGAGACAAAGTACAAAGTGTAAAAAATATAACAAAAGATTAAATGTAACTATAACAGTATAATCACAAAAGTGAACCAAATACAATGTAACAATAAACAAGTGACAGTGTAACACAAACTGTAATCATACACAATTATTCAACAAGGGATAGACATTTGCATCATTGAATACTGTAATATTACTCCACAACAGCATTGTATAAACAGAACATCCAGTTCCATGTCTTATGGTCCACTAATGTTCAATTTGTTGAGTAATTGGTATAATGTTACACTATGTTCGTTACATTGTTACACTTTGTGTGTTACACTTTCTATGTTATACTGTGAGAGTAACACAGTCAACATTTATGATATACCACATTGTAATCAAACAAAATTACACAACAAGGAATAGACACATGTGTCTCTGAACAATCTAGATAATTAACATTCACCCCATACCAATGATTTCCAACAAAAGTGTACAAAATAAATGTATATCAAAACCAGTGTAACAACATAAGTGTACCAATAAGTGTGTAACAAAACACAACACACAATGTTATATTACATTCTGACAAACATATATATACATATAACTTCATTCAAAACAGTTCATACCTATATTCAAGCAATTAAAAAAGAAAAAGAATTTATTAAATGTACAACATCCAATAAGTCCTTTGTTTTTTATAATAGAAAAATAATTTATGGTATAAAAAATACATAATTTTAGGGCTTTTACCAAAAAACAACAAATGATTTACCCCATTTATCTTCAATCTTCAAACTTCGAAAATATGTACCCAATACATGAAATTAACAAGAACTTTCAGCCAAAAAAAGAAAAAGCCACAAAAAAAAAAGAAGATAATTGTAATGTATTTTTTGATTGTTGTATATACACATTACCTTTGGCGAAGATCAACAAGCCCAAATGACAATCGAACCAAGGATCAACAATAAGATTCTCCTTCCGAAAACAACAAGCAACAATGCCACATTTCGAAAACTACACAAATCTCCAACAAACGCTCTTCAATCAATTCCAGTGTAGCCCCAATTCCACCGTAAATCGATGTACAATGCACAATTGAAACACTTTTCTTAGCTATGGAAGACAGAGAATCGGTTTCGATGAAAATTAAGCAGTTTCTTTGGATGAAGATGAAGATACAGAGAGTCGGTTTCTTTGGAGAATATGAAGCGGTTTCTTTGGACGAGAAGGAGACACTGTTCGGTTTTGAGGAAGATGAATAGATTTTGAATTAAATAATCCTAAATTTTAGCGGTTATGATAAATGCCTCGTTACATTTTTTAGGTAAAATTTTTTAACAAAATGGGCATTTATGTCTTTGTATCTAAGTAGTGTATTTTTTTTCTAAAATATTTTTTTCTGTGTACTTTTTCACAATTAAGTCAAATTTGGTGCATCGGCTTCCAAAGGACCTTTCGTTTTTGGGGAAATTATAAGGAAGTATATAAAATTAGACTTAATTGTAAAAAAGTACGTAATTCTTAGTGTTAGGTCATTAAGTCCTTATTTTTAGAACTTAATTGTGTTTAAGTACACAATTTAACTTTTGTGATTTTCTTTTGACATATTTAACCTCATACACACACACACACACACACACATATATATAGGAGGTCTAATACAATTAAAACCAAAAATTAAGGAAAATTAAAACACATAATAAATCTTTTCCATTTTTTTAAGGTTATGTTTCAAATTTTTTTTGAAAACTTTTGAAATTTGACAACTAAAATTAAGAAATTTTAATTATCTTATCTTAGAAAGTATTAAAATTAAAAAAAATTAATTTTACATTAGATTTAATTTGGTGATGTATATGTGTTAATATATATATATATATATATAATACTACAATATCACACTATGAAGTTTATTTTCTATTACTCCCACACTGTTTTGATACACTTTAAAAGGTTTATGAAATTAAAGTGTATCAATATAATGTATCAAAACAATATACGAATAATAGAAACTAGGGTTTAAGAATTACACAAATTTAAAGTGTATCAATATAGTGTGTCAAAACAATGTAGAAGTACACACAAATATACGTGATCAAATGAAATCTAAAATCAAAATTATTTGATTTTAGTCATTTCTAAGATAAGAAAATTAAAATTCCTTAATTTTAGTTGTCAAATTTCAAAAATTTCCAAAAACTTTAAAACATATCCCTAAAAAAACAAAGAGAATTTATTATGAGCTTTGATTTTCCTAAATTTTATGTTTTTATTTTATTAGAACTCATATATATGTGTGTGTGTCGGGGGGGGGGGGG
>CAUOFW020003647.1:332007-429455 GCA_963454935.2 Ilex paraguariensis | reverse complement strand
ATAATTTCCTGATAAACTATTAGCAAGAAAAAGCACCAATAAATTAGAGGACTTTTTCCTGCTTCCACCTCCGGGAGGGGGGGTCTATATGGTGGTCATGAAGGGTAAGCTGCAACATTGGAAGAGAGATAGATCTTAAAATTTTTGGAACTAAAGCAGTTTTTTATGAATTAAAATTGATTTTTGATCGACTTTGAGCCTAAATTAAAATAGTACCTACTCAGCATTTTGAATAAACTTTAGTGGGTTTTTTTGTTATACTCCATAAGGAGAATAACGTAGTATATTTACTTACTTAAATCAAGTAAGAGATGAATGAAAAAATATGCTCCAAAATGACCCCCTTGAATGTGGAAATGAAGGTTGGGACAATGGGGGATTTGACATCAATCCCACATTGACTGGGTAAGGAAAACTAGGTGACTAAATATACTCTAAGTTTGCACTATGGGTTGAGCCCCAAAGAGTACCATAATTTTGTGAGTGAAGCAAGCATCTACACAAAATTGATCACCACAAGCGCGCGCCTGCCCGCAACGACCCAGCTGAGCTCGGTTGTGGGTTAGACTCAACTTTATCTTTTGGAGAAAATTCATTTAACAAATTTATTCCAAAATTCTTAACCCGATTTTAATTTTTGCCCATTGGAATTAAAATTTGCACTAGTTTGGATTTCAATTTTTCCACTAGTCTGAATTTTTGATCTTCATGTCTGTTCATTAGGCAAACATTAATGGTGTCTTCTGGGTTGCTTTGTGTCTTCTAGTTTGTATTAATTTGCATGATGATTGTCCAGAATAGTCACCATTCTGTCTATAAATTTCATTAGCATTCTGTACTAACAATATTTGAATTAAGGAAGTCATTACATTCATAATTTTGACACTCGTAGTCTATATTTTCTGAGAGTACACAATATGATTCTGGTTCCTAGGCCATAGGATTGGATTGTTATTTTCAATTGCGTGAAGATCATTGTATTCTAAGAGTCAGACACTATGATTTCCATAAGTACCAAGTGTGGCGGTGAAATCTGTCTTAATGTGTTAGCATTTGGATATGGAGTTGGATTGGTGCCCATAGACAGGCACAATCCGAATAGATAAGGATGGTTAGTGTTTGGATTAACTTAAACTTGGTCAAGCCTAAATAAAGATGAATTTGGTTCCTAAAATTTGTCCACTTTATCTTGGTTCCTAAAATCTCTCCACCTTATCTTAGTTCCTAAAATCTCTCCACCTTAGCCCCACATATGTTATATATCTCTCTATATATAGTGAGACTCTAACAACAAATGAGATATAGAAAATTATTACGATTGATGCTCTCCAATCTCTCTCTATATAGTGACTTGTGTGAGACTATAGAATGGTGGAAATCCGAGTTTGGCTTGTTTAGCCTAACTTACCGCAAGTTGAACTATTTGTGATTATCAAGAAGGTTTGGAAGAAATAGTAAAACAATATTCAAATCCACTAATTCGTCGTGTTCAGATCATAACCGGATACGACTTATTTTATGTATTTATATTTTCGCATTCCTACATTAGTATCAGAACCATAGTATACTGTTTTCTTACTCTTAGAATATATATTATGTGGTTCATGACATGAAAAATAAAGTAAGGTCGTTTTTACGTGCATACCCTATGAAAATGCATACTTACAAGCTTGATAATGGCACCTAAATAAAACAATTGATTCATGTCATAGTTTTTTGATATGTTTATCCCTATACATGCTAGATCATATCTGAAAAATATGGGATTTATTGGATCTATTTAGCATGAGAAAAATCAAACCCAAGATTGAAAATGTGTAACTTTGCTTACATACTGCATTTTACATTTTCATTTTTAGCAAACAATATCTATGTGGTTAGAATCCTTGTTTCGAGAGCTTTCCGAACATATAAATAGTGTAAAAACGGAGTTATGGTTGATGAGTTATAAGTATTTAAAGTTTGGGATCAAATCTAAATTTTTTTAATAACATGGCTAGAAGTTGATGACGAAGAACCTTGCCTACTCTCATGAGTGGAGAGTGAAGGAAAGTGTTGGATCATACGATATCCGTTTTTGCTCTCATTTTTTTTCATGCACTCATATTGATTTATAGAATATGATGATAAAGTTTTTCAAAATTTTTGAAGTTCAAAAGTTTTTCAAAATTTTTGAAGTTCAAAAATTTTTTTATAAAAAAGATGTAAGAACCCACTCCCTCACTCATAGGAATGACAGTGGACTAAGAAAAAACGGGTATTCGTCCAAACCCGTCTCATTTGAACCGGAGATGGACTATACGTATTAGACGGTGGACGTATACGGGGATACCCATATAAACCCGTGGGGGATGAAGGCGGGGATGGACTTACCCGTCCCCGCCCCGCCCGGTCCCTGTTATACCTTTTATATATATNTAGACGGTGGACGTATACGGGGATACCCATATAAACCCGTGGGGGATGAAGGCGGGGATGGACTTACCCGTCCCCGCCCCGCCCCGTCCCTGTTATACCTTTTAAATATATATACAGATTGGTTCTATTTTTGAGTATGTGAATCAACGTCCTGTTTTTGGCGTTCTAAATTCAGATAGTGTGTTTTATTTTTTCTCACTTGCTTTTTCGTCATTCAAGTAACAAGATTGAGAATCAAGTTCCTACAACCTTTTATGACAGGAAATGACTGTTTCTTCGTCATTCAAGTAACAAAAGGAAACTCCATAGATGCTGCACCATTTGTCAGCCAGAACACCTTGGAATATTTCCTTGTGCGCATGTCTTTGAGGCTATATTGCATGACATGGAAGTTATCAATTAGTAGTAGTACATAAGCAAACAATGCAAACAACAATTTGTGGTTGACTAATTAGGCATCTGCCCATTAAGAATTCTTCCACATTCTTGTTTCCATTTCGTTTTGTTTATTGTTTCTGGAGCTGTTTCTATGCTATTTTTGGTGCTGTTTTGGGGGCTATTTTGGTGCTGTTTTTGGGCTATTTTGGTGCTTATGGGCTTGGGCAGGTACGGGGGAAGCGGGAACGGGGATTATAAATTTACCTACGGACGAGGATGGGGATGAAAATTATACCCGTTAGCAGAGATGGACCTGGGATGGACGAAGGTTTTTTAAGCAGGTACGAGGATGAAGACTATACCCCTCACCCCCGTTTCGGTCCATTGACATTCCTACTCACTCCAGAGCTTGAAAGGCTCTTCAAAGTTCAGTGGAGGTTAGAATAAGCCTAAGGAATAGATGGGTTCTGAAAAATTAATTTTTGAAATTAATTATTTATTTTTGTGAATAATTGATATATTATCATGCTATATAAAAAAATTCTATAAATTCAAGAAAAATTGAAAATTTTAGTAGGTTATTTATTTGACATTTTGAGTTTTATAGTCTTTGAATTGTGGATTAAATGAAGCATGATGATCATTTTGGCATATTTGTTCATTTATTTGAAGTATTATCATGCTATTTAAAAATTCCAAAAATCCAATAAAAATTTAGATAAATTCAGTAGTTCATTTATTTGATATTTTGAGTTTTTTAGTCTTGTAATCTTTGAATTTTGAATTAAATGAATATTGATGATTATTTCTGGCATAATTGATTATATTGTTATGCTTTATAGATAAAAATTCTAGAAATTCTAGAAAAATCTAGAAAATTACTTTTTAGTATAATTGGTATTCTGAAATATTGTATTCTATATTTTTGACATGATTGATACATGTTGATATTATTTAGCTTGTTAGTTAATTTATTTGAAATACTTGAATTTAATTGTTAAATATTAGCATGAATTTATGTTTTATTTGGGATAAAGCATACTTTAATTTGTGCTTCAATCAAACATTGTTTTTGGATGGAATCAAATAGTATTATTCCTTAAGAAATAATGGTGTATTTGAGTAAAATTAATTAAATAATTATTAATTGAGCATTTATGGCAAAATGTGATTTTGAGCATAGCCATGTTTTCTTTATGCACTTATACTTGATTGGTCTTTATTTAATTTTGGATTTGTGCTAGATATACAATGTTGGAATATTGTGCTAAAATTTTAAAACATATTATCGAACATGTGATAAATGGTATGATTGCTTTATTGCCTTTTGTGCATCAAAGTAGTTATCCATGGCTTCAGAACAGATTATTGATGATTTCTACAGGGGTGAAAAACTTTACAGTGATAACGATGACATCTGGCATAAAAAAATTTAGTATGTGTTTTGATGAATAGAACCATAATCAAAACATAAGGTTTACAGACTCCAAATATAAATACCATTATTCCCAAAATAATTAAATAACTGATTTAAAATCATAAATGACACTTATTTCTAAAGACCTGGAATATAATATATCTTATGTCCTTTAAGCCCTTGTCCGCGTGTAAACTTACTCCTCACCTAAAAATATTAAATATCTATATGAGCACGATGACCTGTGAATAGNTTGTCCGCGTGTAAACTTACTCCTCACCTAAAAATATTAAATATCTATATGAGCACGATGATCTGTGAATAGCAACCACCTCTAATAAAGTGTAAAAATATGTCTCATAGTTTATATATAAGGAATAAACTGTTGCATAAGCATAATAAATTCAACCCTACCCTTCCCACACAATCATTTAATAAAAATGATCACATGTTCACAAACAATTTTATAAATAAAAGACATTTATACCCCCCCAGATTTAATTTCAAATAAATTTGCTATCCTTAACCTGATAGCTAGGCCACATCTTACTGTTTATTACCAATAGTCTGGTAACTGGCTCAATATCACTTGTCATTACCAACCTGATAAGTGGCCACTATGTGCACATCTATATGCCAGTAACACTGGTATTCCTTCAATCTCGTTACCATTTAGACTTGGTAACCTAGTTTTCGTTTCATAAAATATGATTTTAAGACACTTACACACCAAAACTATTATTTTAGTCCCATGCACGCAAAATTTGTTTCAAACCTATTGGGGTCATATTTATAAATTACCAAGTTAAATGGTGGTCAAAATTAAGTTTATAAGAATATAGGGGTCAAAAATAAGATTTCTTGTAATTAATGAGAGTATTTTGTAATTAATGGCATTACATCTTCCTCAACCCACAAAATTCCAAATTGTATGTTTTGCAACTTAGAAACTCTGAATCTCTTCCTCCAATAACATATTGATTAAACCCATCAAATCCCAAACAACTTCAAACATAATTTTAACCTAATAACTTCAAGGAATAACAAGTTACAAGATATTTATCATTATTTTTCATCATCAACATATATATATATATATATATATATATATATATTCATTATATACTAAAGTATGATAAACCTAGCATCATGTGATCGAATACAATATGAAACTCATAAAATAAGTGAGTAATTCATACCCTTAATAGATTCAAATCATTTTTTTTTATTTTATCTCCTTCTTCATTTTCTCTCTCTCCCCTTCAGTAGGGTTGGACTGAATTGGAGATTTAAAAAAAATATTATTTTCTATCAGTAGGTGGAAGGTTAAAAGAGGTTGACACACATATTTATGCCAAGAGTAATCGAAAGGGAGTGAGTAGGATAAGTGGATGGAATGGAAGGAACTCAAACATCTTGTTAATGAAGGGACGAACCAGTTGGGCAGAGGGTAGGTGAAAAATGCTCTTGCTAGCCAGAAATCATCCTCTGCACTGGGCAAGTAACATAGGTATTTATAGCACAGTGCCCGAGTAGGTCGGGCTGCCCAAAGGGCTACCCGCTGCGGCCCCCTATCACCTGTGTGAATCCACAATCGCCTTGACCGTGTCGATACCAGTGGCCGTTAACACAAGCCATGCGTCGCAACATTAACTAGACAAATGTGATATTTCGCCAAATGCAACCTGGGCGTGGTCCTGAGGAAGGGGCAACAACCAAGGCAAGAGTGGGCTCCCAAGATCCATGACCGCGATTGGTCACCGTAAGACCATGACCTTGAGAGTGCCATGTCTGCGATGCCCCCAGGGCGCTGCTACTCGGGGTCCTTTCCCTCTCTAGACCCTTCCTCGAGACCTTTGTCGAGGTGCCCAATAGAGGAAACTCACATAGTTTTGGCCCGTCAGCCACCAATCCACATGTCCCATCATCCCATATGCTGATCCAGGCCAATAACCCCAGTTATCTTAGGAGTCTCTCTAGATCCTAGTTAAACACATCCCAGTGGGCAGTGAGTCATATACTGGGAGGCCTGCTGGAGTAGACTAAATCTTTGAGACCCTGCTCCAGGCCGAGATTGACAATCATGTTCATCCACCCTACTGCTCAATTCTCCCTTGAGGAGGGTCATACTCCCTTGTCCCTAGGTGGGGATACCTTTTAGTCTAGTGGGCCAGTCGAGAAATGATTGAGGATACCATTTCCGCAGTAGGGGATGCGAATCTCGCTGAGGTTGCCCCTACACTTCTGCGATACCATTCCCATAAAAAGGCGTAGCACCAAGGGGCATTACGCCTAAGTTGTCGCGCCCAGGGGCGTCACGCCGAGGTTGTCCCATACTTCTGTGATTCCACTTCTGTCCAACTTTGGTGAAAGATTCATTTTGCCACTTCCAATGTGATGGAGATATATCTCACCCTGATGCGGTATTGTGCATGCGGGTGTCACGCCAAGGGACGTTGCGCCTAGGGGTGTCACGCTTGTCACTGTTATATCAGTCCATCTGAACTCTGTCGGGTATCATTTCCATATCAACTGATAATTGTTGCCACTTGTCCTGTTATGGTAAAGTGTCTTTAAGTTTTCTGAGTACTACACTATCTAATCCAAACTCATCTATCATGGAACTAGTTAAGATTCAAGACTATATTCTATCATTAATTAGTTATTAGATTTAATTTATTATTTAAATTAGTTGTCTTGTTGGATAAGACATCTTGGTCTTCTTGAAGTATGTCGGCAAAGCTTTGCTTTGACAAAATAAATTTGTTGGAAAAAAATCAAATTTGTGAATGGGAAAGTAAAATTGATGACCCTAGAATTTGTTTTTCAATAAATATGAATCTCTTGAATTTCTGATAAAATCCCCCTACACTAATTTCACACGAGTCACCACCACTTGATATTCTCATATGAATCCATAGGAACATCCATTATCATTACTACCAAAGTATAAGGCTAAATTTAAAGAGAAATAGAATCGAATAATCTACCTTCTTTTTTAGAACATCCATGGATGTTCATTACAACAAAGATGCAACTTTTAATTAATGATCATGTCATGTTCTTAAATTTACAACATTAATGACCTTCATAGTTCTGTCTCTCTCTCATTAATATTATACAATAAAAAAATTGATATTGTAAAATTCTTATTTCTGACATCAAAACAAACAACTCAAGCTTCTGATAAGGGGTTTTCTATCTTTAACAAGTGGACTAATAGCTAAAATTGAATATCTTTTAACTTCAACTCCAATAGACCATTCTCTAATGCCATGAAAGATCCCATTTTTCATCTGCCCCTCCTTTTCAATTTTTGGCCACTACCTATTGTAAAAAATATGATTTAACAATTGCACTTATCAAAGTAAAATATTGAATCATAAACATGTAGTAGGTTATATCTCTTTTCCTACCTATCTTCCATTTGCAAAAGGAGGCTTTTACCTTGCTATGTTCTGAATTTTAATTTTAATTTTAATTTTTTTTTTGGTCTTTGCTTAGCAAGTTCAACATTCATAGGTAGTCTTATGCATAATAGAAACTACAAGTCATTCTTTCCAAATGTGGTGGTGACGTGGTAGTGCTAGAAGTCTCGCTTGATTGATTTTCTACTAAATTGCGATCACATGCCAAAAAATATATCAACCACTCATAGTAAGTTATGAACGCATAAGTCTCCTTACATAATATCAGTTATAAAAAAACATATTTCACCATTAGAAATTATAATCTATCCCCCTTTCTACACACTTTATTTTATGAGATACGTGAACTTTGGTGCACCATTTTCACGCAAACGAGAAAGTTATGTGCACTGAACTTTCCTCAAGCAATTTTTGTCTTGAAGGTTTGACTCTATAAGTGCTTGAATAGCGTTTATTTTTTCACCAAGTGTAAATCAATGTTGATGATCAAGNGCAGTGAGTCATATACTGGGAGGCCTGCTGGAGTAGACTAAATCTTTGAGACCCTGTCCCAGGCCGAGATTGACAATCATGTTCATCCACCCTACTGCTCAATTCTCCCTTGAGGAGGGTCATACTCCCTTGTCCTTAGGTGGGGATACCTTTTAGTCTAGTGGGCCAGTCGAGAAATGATTGAGGATACCATTTCCGCATTAGGGGATGCGAATCTCGTTGAGGTTGCCCCTACACTTCTGCGATACCATTCCCATAAAAAGGCGTAGCACCAAGGGGCATTACGCCTAAGTTGTCGCGCCCAGGGGCGTCACGCCGAGGTTGCCCCATACTTCTGTGATTCCACTTCTGTCCAACTTTGGTGAAAGATTCATTTTGCCACTTCCAATGTGATGGAGATATATCTCACCCTGATGCGGTATTGTGCATGCGGGTGTCACGCCAAGGGACGTTGCGCCTAGGGGTGTCACGCTTGTCACTGTTATATCAGTCCATCTGAACTCTGTCGGGTATCATTTCCATATCAACTGATAATTGTTGCCACTTGTCCTGTTATGGTAAAGTGTCTTTAAGTTTTCTGAGTACTACACTATCTAATCCAAACTCATCTATCATGGAACTAGTTAAGATTCAAGACTATATTCTATCATTAATTAGTTATTAGATTTAATTTATTATTTAAATTAGTTGTCTTGTTGGATAAGACATCTTGGTCTTCTTGAAGTATGTCGGCAAAGCTTTGCTTTGACAAAATAAATTTGTTGGAAAAAAATCAAATTTGTGAATGGGAAAGTAAAATTGATGACCCTAGAATTTGTTTTTCAATAAATATGAATCTCTTGAATTTCTGATAAAATCCCCCTACACTAATTTCACACGAGTCACCACCACTTGATATTCTCATATGAATCCATAGGAACATCCATTATCATTACTACCAAAGTATAAGGCTAAATTTAAAGAGAAATAGAATCGAATAATCTACCTTCTTTTTTAGAACATCCATGGATGTTCATTACAACAAAGATGCAACTTTTAATTAATGATCATGTCATGTTCTTAAATTTACAACATTAATGACCTTCATAGTTCTGTCTCTCTCTCATTAATATTATACAATAAAAAAATTGATATTGTAAAATTCTTATTTCTGACATCAAAACAAACAACTCAAGCTTCTGATAAGGGGTTTTCTATCTTTAACAAGTGGACTAATAGCTAAAATTGAATATCTTTTAACTTCAACTCCAATAGACCATTCTCTAATGCCATGAAAGATCCCATTTTTCATCTGCCCCTCCTTTTCAATTTTTGGCCACTACCTATTGTAAAAAATATGATTTAACAATTGCACTTATCAAAGTAAAATATTGAATCATAAACATGTAGTAGGTTATATCTCTTTTCCTACCTATCTTCCATTTGCAAAAGGAGGCTTTTACCTTGCTATGTTCTGAATTTTAATTTTAATTTTAATTTTTTTTTTGGTCTTTGCTTAGCAAGTTCAACATTCATAGGTAGTCTTATGCATAATAGAAACTACAAGTCATTCTTTCCAAATGTGGTGGTGACGTGGTAGTGCTAGAAGTCTCGCTTGATTGATTTTCTACTAAATTGCGATCACATGCCAAAAAATATATCAACCACTCATAGTAAGTTATGAACGCATAAGTCTCCTTACATAATATCAGTTATAAAAAAACATATTTCACCATTAGAAATTATAATCTATCCCCCTTTCTACACACTTTATTTTATGAGATATGTGAACTTTGGTGCACCATTTTCACGCAAACGAGAAAGTTATCTGCACTGAACTTTCCTCAAGCAATTTTTGTCTTGAAGGTTTGATTCTATAGGTGCTTGAATAGCGTTTATTTTTTCACCAAGTGTAAATCAATGTTGATGATCAAGACGGATATTTATGAGAAGTTTTTGAGGAATTAAGTCGTTGCATATAAAGCTTGAAACACTCGAAATACATATTGAATATTTGCTTCAAGTTACACAAAAGTCAAACTACTAATTTGATTTCGGGATCTTGTGAATCTGTAATTTAGATAAACACACTTTTAAACTTTCTATTCCAATCGGTTCATCATTTAAATTTTGAAGTTGAATATTATGATTTTTAGGTTTCCATCGATGTGACTGTGCTCTACACAAAACTGAAATATATGGAAAATTGGACGTGCTAAATTAGATGAGCATGAAATAACTAATTTTGTGCTACTTAAGCCTCTTACTTTTGCACTATGTAATTTCCTAAAAATGAATCTTTTTTTTTTTTTTTTTGGAAACTCATTCATTTTTAATAGTTGAGCAAAAATTATCACAAGGCAAAAGGAAACATTTTCACTCAAATGACATACCTACAATCAACCCTAACGAATGTTTCCTAAATTTTTTTAGTGGTAGTGGTTTCCTCCTACTTTGAAAAGAAACAGAAAAACACATGGATGTTGACTGAAGCCATTATTGTGCACGTGGTTTGTCATTACTTTCCCAATCAAGCTAATTTTCATTGTTAAACAGTTAGCCAAGAGAAAGACAAAGCAGTGATACTAAATTCCTTTCTGAATCAAGCTAATTTCCATTACTGGTCAACATACTATTCTTCAACCCTACAAGTAATTGCAATGCAATGTAACAATGATGTCTACAAGTCAAAAACTAAAGGTTTGAAAATAATGGAAATGATGAGAACCTAAAGTGTATCAACATTAGTTCATACCTCTTTGAAAACGCGTTGGACAGTGCTGTTAAATGTCGCCTTTTCAGAACCGTTCCAACCACCCTATAAGCTGATATGTAGCTTTGGTGTAATTAGGAGCCCTGAAGAGAAGGTCTGCATCTTGGGACAATTTTCCAATCTCACGTCTGTTAAGGATGGCCATTCCAAAGTCTGATTTCCCAAGTAGAAATTCTTGAGGTTTGGTAGATGTACAAATTGAAGAGTTTGAACATTAAGGAACATCAGTTTTTCTCCAGAATCTTCTCCGTGTTCTAGGATCACTTCCACTAAATCACATTCACTTACAATGAGTTTTCTGAAATTGTGTAGCTTCGGGAGTAATTAGAAACTTTAGTTGATTAAAGCAATCTACTGGATGTTCGTTTTTCCATTTCTTTTTCAGGTTATCTAGTCTCTCAAGATTCAAATCCTCGAGGTCATGCAATACAACCTGCCAATTTACATTATATTAACACATGAATGTTCATAATTACACAAATACTATAAACTTCTAGGAGAGAAAAGGAACTAGAAATTTAGTTATGCTTGATTAATATATAGAATAAGAAAAATCATCAATAGTAATAAAAAACTTTGCCACCTTGAACAATTCATACTTTCTTCACCTGTCATGTGGGCATTTTCACAGTCATGTGTTGGACTTGAGAAGCATGGAAGTAAAACAAAACAATGACCCAAACAAAAGAAATAATAAATAGATAACTAGATATACTAACAAAACAATTGCCGTAACTTTTTGTTTGCAAAAGTCAGTCTCAATTTCTATAAAAAAAAAAAATGAAAAAGATTATCTGGCTACGAGTTTGGGTCCAATCAGGTTCAAGTCAATTTCTCATTACTTTAATTTGAATACACTGCAAGTAAGAAAGTGAAATGAGTATTTTTCACAAACAGGTGGTGAGCAAAGTAGAGACGAACTAGGGACACAAGTAGTATTGGTTACATGTCACATTTGCTATCCTGAAAATTGATCATCCTATGGAACTGATAAATCAACATAGATATGTGATAATTTTTCTCCCACGTTTTCCCTTTGTATACATAAATAGTTTTGAGAGAGAGAGAGAAAGAGAGCACGTACCTTTTCATTGAAAAATGGTTGTGTGGTGATGCTAGAGTTGCCTTCTTGATCTATTTGTCCCTCCAACCCTTCTTCACTTGCTTCTTTTGGCCTTTTTGTGCTTGAACCAACAAATGTTCGTATCTTGGGACATTTTTTAATCACCAAAGTTCTCAAAGAGTGGAACTCTAAAGTACAATTCCCTTGGTAGAAGCTTGTGAGTTCTGGCAATTGAGAGAGGTGAAGCTCAAATAATTTCTTATCTCTTTCATCATGTCGCATTCTACTAACTCAAGATATTGAAGTTGAATAAGAAGTTTCGATGGGGTAAAAGAGAGAAGATATCTCCGACATTTGCATCCCCCAATAGTAAGATGTGTGAGATTTCGAAAGTTAAGAGATTCAGGGCAGACCTTGCTCCACCATATATCCTTCAAGCTTGGTAAACTCAACAATTTAAAATTCTTTATCCTTGGTAGTGTTACTAAAGTTGCATTATGTCCTTCACATAGGTCCTTCAACAAATCACAATTTGAAATAGATAAATCTACCAAATTCTGTAACAATTGTACCAAACTGGATGGAAAAATTGTGATTAGCTTTCCACAGCTGCTTATTGACAGTTCAGTCAATGTGTTGAAGTTCCCGGTAGGAAGCAATAGTTCGTGCCATATCTTTTCCATTTTATGCAGTCCACAGATATAACAGCTCTCCAATGCTGGAAATACAACTTGCGAAATTACATTATTCATCAATCTTATTAAAAAAAAAAAACTTGTCAATTGTCTTGTTAGCATTTTTACAGTTATCGGGCGGGCTTGAGGAACAAGAACATACAACCACCAAGTGACCCAAGCAAAGGAAATAAGAAATAAAGAAATAGACATTACTAATAAAAAAAATTTGCCCACATGAGTTGTGAGAAATGAAGAAAAATATTGTTGACTTCAATTCTATAAAAACGCTTTTTAGTAACACATTTCATGGTCACATACCTTTCCATCGAACAGAGGTTCATGTGCTCGGATATGAGGACTGCTTTCTGAAGCCGAACTATTTGTTTGGCAAAAAAAAAACTCACTAGGTTTGGTAGATTTTCAAGGCACAAGTCTTTCAACTTGTGTAAGACAATTTCATCCTCTTCCGCCGCTGCTCCTTCCACATTGATTGCAAGTATCGCTTCCATATTGTCGGAGTTGTATACCTCTAGGCTTTGGAACTGCCCAAGATCTCCTGCTATATATTGCTGAAACTGAAAGAGGCATTCCATTTTGTCACACTTTGATACATCTACACTCCTTAGTCTAGAAAGCCGTGCTTGGCCAGTGAATTTACTAACTCAGGTAAGTTGTATAGTTTCAACTCACGCAGTTCACAAAAAGATGTAGATGGGAGATGGCGATGGCATATCTGTCTCATGTCTTGCATGTTTTTGAGCTCTAATATCTCCACCGCAGGAAAAACACAACGTGGCATCCTCTCCTTGGTGTCAACTAGATATTTAATCTTACCACGATAACTATTAACTGTCAAAGCCTTCAGATTTGAAAATCTATCTATTCTAAAATCATTGAGAACAGTCTCCGCATCCTCCAATTTCGGTTGGTTCAATGTTTCTGCTGTTTTTAACAACATATTGACCCCACTGTCTTCTTGACCTCATGAGTTCCAAGACCCTTGACCCTACACGTGACGAACGCAAATATTTGGAGGGGCCTATATTAATGTGATATTCAATCAACTGATTCCCAAACACTAAACTTTTAGGATACATCTCCAAATCTGGTACTTCAATTTCTAAGGTTCTTAAATCAGAAAGATGTTTCAACTTGATAAGACTTGCATTATTTTTTCCCATCTTGACCATCAACACTCCAGTCCTTGAAACTCTCTCTCATGTACAAGCATTTCGATCGTGTCAAACTTGCTATAACACCAACTGGAATTACATTTAAATACCTACACCTTGACAAATCTAATAACCTTAAACGAATGAGCTGTTGCACCTACAGTGGTAATTCTGTAATATAAGAGTAAGCAAAGCTGAGAATTTCATTGTCCTTTAACTCTCAAATAACT
Organism: Ilex paraguariensis; assembly: GCA_963454935.2. Classification (NCBI taxonomy): domain Eukaryota; kingdom Viridiplantae; phylum Streptophyta; class Magnoliopsida; order Aquifoliales; family Aquifoliaceae; genus Ilex; species Ilex paraguariensis. The sequence continues at coordinate 415,428 of CAUOFW020003647.1, read as the reverse complement.
GAGATGTCTGATATCTTACAGCTCACCAAGAATAACGTTCGAAATTTTTGTAAACATCTGACAGATGGTGGCACTGCAAGAATAGACATATAAGACATGCTTAGAACTCTCAAGTTTTTCATCTCCTCGGAAAAAGCACCTGATTGAACGATTACCATTATTGCTCAACAATAATATTTCTAGTTTTGGACAATCGCATGCATCAGAGAATTCTTGAATAAGATTGTCAAGTAGCGAGATTACGGTATAACGATTGAGTGTCTCGTCTCTGGGCCATTCTATCAACTTGGAACCAGCTCTTACCAAAAAAACATGCTCACCACTAGATGCCTCCCATATAGCAAAATGTCTGACAACATCATGCATCCTAATACGGCCCCATCTATTTTCATCATTCAATAACAAACAACGTGCTTTAAGGTTATCAACCATCGACTTTACCCTACCTCCTGCATCTATAATATTAATCCTATGTCCAAACAACCTTAAGCCCATTCCATATCTCATCAAAACTTCAATAGGGATGTCAGAATCTTCTGGAAATAGGCAACACAATAAGAAAAAATACTTGAGTTCTGCACTTTCCAAAAAATTATAACTCAACTCTAGCGCCGAATAAACTTTTTCATGCATGCCTGGGATGGTTCTTGGCTCAGAATTCTTTAATTGGAGTAGTGCGTCTTTCCACACATCATAATCCTTATCCTCCAAAGTTGCTGCAACAGTAACAATTGCAATTGGCAAGCCTGCGCACTCTTTAGCTATATCGATAGCTATTGGATGCACATCTCGCAACTCAACATTACCTGCGGTTTTGTTGAATAAAGTCCATGCCTCTCGAGATGTCAAAACAATTTTGCAACCTTCATGAGCATTGCCGTGCGGAATTCCTACAGCCACGAAATCAAGTCCTTCCCACAAATCATCCAAGATTATAAGTATTTTCCCCACTTTCTTTATTCTCTCGCATAAGCAAACCGCCCTACCCAAATAACTTTTAATATCATATTCTAATTTCAATTTATCTGCAATTTGCTTTTGAATTTTCTTGGTTTTTGGCGTTTGGGAAACCACTGCCATCACTACCTCATCAAAGAGGTGATGTTTCTCAGCAAACTTTGCAACTTCTGTGATGAGGGTGGTCTTCCCAACGCCTCCCATCCCAAAAACTCCCATGACGTTGATCTGATCATCATTCAGCGCTTCAATGATCTCATCAAAAGTTTTTTTTTCTAGACTCAAAAAATTCCATCTCGCTCGTAAATATGGATTCATATGTTGGTGGGGGCGCAGGGAGAGAAACACAGTCGAAGATGTTGGCTTTGCGTACGAGCTGATCAACAGCCGAACTCTTCTGCTTGGACATCTTGCTTACTTGGTGGCGTGCCTTCAAATCAGGGCACAACCCAATAAAGCACTTGTTGTTTCTCACAGCTTCATCATCATGTAAAATCTGGTAGGACTCTTGGGTGATTGTGTCCGCATGTGTCTGAAATTCTGGTAGGATGACTCGAGGATTCCTAGCGTCCACATCGACTCTTCCTGAGATTCCCTTTCGAGCATCATTCAGGTCCTTATCAACTTGAATTTTCAGATCGTTGATGTTGTGATGGTAATAAATTATATACCCAAATTGACGCCCAATTGGTATGACTGTGTACTCTCCAATTGTAGTAACAACAGAACCCAAAAAACCCACAGCGGCATCCATCCTTTTATGCCTTTCGCTTTTTTTTCCCCCTCCACTGAAGAAACAGGCCCAAAGAAATATAATGAAAACCAGAAGGATTGATTATATAACAAAAGATATTAGAAGAAATTAAAGGAAGGAGCCTGCAGAACGTACCTCTTATGGAATAATATGCATAAAAGAGAGAAGCGGAGATTGAAATATCAGTATCTCCAGATGGAATTGAGATTACGCTCCTACGCCCACATTAAGGCACAAAAAATTAGAAGAACAGCAGAGGAACATTAGTCAAATAGTTCTCATGTGTACTGGGTGTCCGCTTTATACCACATCGATGATTGGACTGGTCATAAAATATTGGTTCGGATCCTCTTAGTATCAAATTTAGTTCATATTAATCTTCCAATCCCCGAATGTTTCTTTTTTTCCTTTTCGGTACCTATTATTCTCAAGAAAAAAAAAGATGAATTAAATATTCTCAATTATAGCATCATGGAAAGAATACTTGGTAAAGCAAAAATTGAAAATTAAATCATCTCTTAAGAGTTGTATTTTTCCCCACCGCTTGGATAATGTATTTTAATTTTATTTCAATAGAAGATTACAAAAGTATTCGGTCTCGTTTGAATCACAATCATTCTTTTAGAAACTAAATCCGATATTTTTAATATTGGATGCTTTACTAAAAGAATAGTAGTTTTTTTTTTATAAGAATAGTAGTTGGGTGTTGGATTAATGTGCAAAATGAAAAGTAAATCCTTCAATAATTCTCCTACTATTGAAAAGTTTGTCCGCCACGACCCCAACATTACCCAGGATCCGAATCACGTGCTATCTATCATCATAAATTTTGATGTTCTCCGGTCTCCACAAATAATATTTCTGATAAATTGTTATATTAAAAAACCTGATAAAAAATACTAACTGCATTTGAAGTATGTACTTAATCTCACTTTAGTCCGTCAATTTTTAGTTGTGTTAGTTTAATACTTAAGGTTGTAAAATTGTTTTTTTTTCTTTTTTTTTTTTGGACAAGCATCCAAAAATATTTTTTAAAGTCGCCCAATTGTTAAAATTTTGTCCAATAAATCAACGAAAATTGACATGTGCTAGTTATCATTAAAAAAATATTATTTGTCCACTAATTGTTTAAATGAAAAATAGTATAAATTGAAGATTTAGATGATTAAAATGTTTTAGTTAGAAATTGAGAGACCAAAGGAGATTGAGCTCGAATTTTTTCGTCTACTATTCTATTTCACAAAGGAAAAATTTATAGGATCCTTTTATCTTAATTTCAACTTCTTTTTTTTTTCAGTTTTGATTTGATCCATGCGATTCATCTATTTAAATTTATTACACCTTAGTAGTGAGTTTAAGCGATGCATGCTGCTCTCTCTAGCGAGCTGATCGTGCTTGAGTGAGACCAAAGACCCTTGAGCGATTAACATAAAAAAAATTTCAAGGAGAGAACTAATGAGAAAGAACACATTTGTGAGGGCTTGAAAGCAAAACTCTAATTCTCAATAAACAAAAAGAGACCCAAACAGATTTAATGTAAAATAAAGAGACTATATAACAACAAATAACATTCCCAGCAGAAATTGAAGGAAAGAGTGCAAAATATAACTCTGAAAAGAAGATGAGATTGAAATACTAATATCTCCGAATGGAACTGAGAATAAGGATTTTTGCTGGTGAATTGCAATCGAGAATCAGAATGAAAGACAGAAAAATAATCTTTGAGACAAGCACAAGTCGGTAGTGGAAACAGTGAGAGGAGGGTGAGAGCACTGAGAGGTAGGAAAAGTTTAAGAGCAATGCTATTGGTCCCAAAGATCAATTATTCAAAGTTTGAGTAACATGGGCCCAAGGTCAGTGTGAAACCACGTAGAATTTTCTAAGATGCTGAGCGGCTTTTTTGATCTCTGGGAAGACTTGTACTCAGCCTCACAAGTCAAGGTCAGTACAACTGCGTCCAAAGATGCTAGCGGAGCCTAGAAGAAAAGGAGAGGACTCAGAGGAGCATGGGCGCTAGTATTAGTTCCCATCCGGATTGCACATCACATGTATGATAGTCTGAATCATTTGGACTGTGGTCCATAAATTACGGTGCTCTTCATCAATATGTCACTTGGATCATTGTTCCATTTCGGTTCATTCATATTAATCTTTCGCTACTAAATTTACACCCCAAAATATTATCACAAAAAAAAAAAAGTAGATGACAAAGACAGTGATAAAAAGAGAAAAGAAATATAGTCATCTAGTTGGCCACCCTTGATACTTCCAAATAGGATATTAGGGAGCCTGGTACAAGCCAAACTCCTTCGATTCGTCAACAAACTGTTGAAAGTAGGGATTTATCTCTTCTATATCTTTCATTGAAAGTTGTAATATTGTAACGCTCTAAAATCCACTTTGGACGACATTACTATCTAAAATCATTCACATTATAAGAACAACTAAAATAATCCACAAGTAAAGAAGATTTTATTCATCATTCATAATATTTACAACATCATCCAAAAGAATATGATAAATCATGACAATTACATCCCCAAAAATTAACTATTAACTTGCAGCAGAATTACAAAAATATTAGACTTAACATGGTCTCAAAATGAATCTCTTAGTCTAGAACATAAAAAGAACAATTCTAAACATTCCCCTTCGGATCCACATGCCCATCAACTTGAGCTTCCCAAATTACCTGCTCGTCAACTCGGGGCTCTTCCTTTAAACCGAAATCTAAAAATAAGTATTGTTTGTATGGGGTGAGCACTAAGCTCTGTAGGAAAATCCTCCTAAACTTGGACAAGGTTTTGAAAACATATAAAACAAGTCGGTCTCATTTCACAAATATTATACATTACCTTTGAAAGAAAACAGTGACATTCGATCTCAAATTTACGCAATCTCGATATATAAAATGAAGAAGCAAAACCAATTCCAACATTAAACCATTTCCACAACTTGTATATCTTTTACAACATTATGTATATGTATCGGTACTTGTATCTCAGGTATGATGTATGACATCGCATGAATAAACACATCGAGAATATCCTAACCCACACACACACACTCAATCCTCGCAAAGATTTCCAATATTTAGGAAGGGCGTATACCAACGCATTGGCAGGGACGATCCAACCCAGGAGTAGTATACTAACACTCAACCTCGATTTCACGTGAGCGAATAGTGGTTTGGTCCTCGCAAGGCACCAACCCCATTACGAGTGATAGGGAACCTTCAAACACACACAAAGTAAGAAACGCATTTAACCCACTCTATGATTTTCGGTCAACGGCCACTCATGGTCATCTAATCATCCACAAGAGATACTACACAACCCAATACCTTAAATCACAAGAAAAATCCAAAAATTTCCAAATTTCACATGTAATATTCCAAGAGAACAATTTAAGAAAATATGCAAGAGATCATTAAAAATGTCATTTTATTGTTCCAAGCAAAGCACTAAGTTTTTGAATCAAGAACAAAAGGATATCAAGAAGAAAAATCTATTTTTTTTCTTCCAAAATTAGGTTTTTACATCAAGAACATGAATTTCTAGGGTTATCAAACCATAAATCCTTTCAAAACATGGTAAAGTTTGCAAGCACATCAAGAATCAATGATTTCATAGCATATATAANACTAACACAATCAAAGCATAGATATAGAGTGGTTCGGTCAATGTGACCTACTCCACTATGAAGGGCTAGGATGGTTTAGGTGTTTTATTACTTCAGGGAGAGTGTTGTGTGCTCAGGTGAGAGTAACAAGTATCACTCAAGAATGTGAGAGAGATGGATGTTCCCCATGTGTATGCGAGACTTACAATTTATAGTGCCTCATAACAGATTGAGGTTCCTTTTCAGTAACTAAGTAGCTAATTTGGTAGAGTTAGCGTCATCCTCTCAACGGTTGATGTGGTTATGGAGCTCCCCTTAAGATCAGGTCTAAGGATGACGTGGTTGACTTCTTCGCTCCTCACTCCAAGGTGGCGTAGATGAGGCTCTTGGGATAACGTTGCTCACTCCTCAACGATGTGGCTCTTGGAGCTTTGATGAGGCTGACGAGACATGGATCTCTTTTGGGCTGGACCCATCAACACAGTGGTATTTGAGATTTCATCGAGCCATCATTGAAGGTGGGTTCACGATGGTCGAAGAATATCCTTGTGTGTACATTAAGCGATCCAAATGAAGTTTTATTATCCTATCTTTGTATGTTTACGACATTCTATTGGTTGAAAATAACAAGGAGATGATTGCTACCGCTAAAAGGTGGTTGTCCTCACATTTCGAGATGAAAGACAAGGGTAAAACAAGTTATGTGCTAAATGTTTTTTCAAGATGACTGTTTAATTTGTCCCAACAGACTTACCTAAGATAGGTCCTTGAACATTTCTAAATGCACAATGCTAAACCAATTGACACTCTTGCAGCTAAAGACAAGGGCCTAAGCCAAAAGGATTGCCTAATTAATCTTGAAAAAAAGAGAAGACATCTCNAAGCAAAACATACATATATATAACCCTAGCCTCAATGTACAAGAGTGGAAGAAAACTTCTACCTTGCTTCCTTAGTTTTGACTAAAGAATATGAAGATTTGATTTTTCGCAACTTGAATCAACCCTTGAATCTCTAGTTTTTTTCCTTTTTTCTGCCTCTCTAAGCATCTCTAGGGTTAAGAATGTTGAAATGGGGCTAAAGAGGGTGTTTTTAAGTATTTATAGGGTGAGAAATGACCTCTTGTGCGCGATTCTGAAACTCATAATTCGTAAGTCACGTTCGAACATCACTTTGGCATTCGAATGTCAATAGTAGAAATTATTGATTTACGTTTGAACGTCACTTGGCATTCGAACGTTAGTTGCTCCCAGTACTTTTGCATTTCCATCAGAACTCTACAAACATCAAAGTACTGGGACTCACTGTCGTTCTAATGTCGATTCACGTTCGAACGTCATCTCAGTTTCTGATGAAACTTCCAGTAAAGTTTTGACCCATTTAGAGGTCTATTTGGAATATTTTCGTGAAATACACTTTTGTAGCCCTGGATGTCTACTATCTACTGTCAAAATTTCATATCAAATGGACATCAGAATAAAAAGGGATGATCCAAATACTAGGCAGTATCCAATATCATTTCTACCCAAATTTTTTTCTAAAATGTGTTTTCACTTTAGAATACTTCCGAACTTCTACAACATGTCCTATTACCTCAAATAACATTTTTATTTCTACTCTTACAATTCACATAGTTCATGCATACATTATCACATATATTAGCATTTTCAAAAATAGTTACATTGCGATATTAATATAAGCATGTGGGGGTTTACAATTATTCTCTTTTTGTATCCCTCTTCAAATAAAGTATTTTCATTTTTTTTTGGGCTTTGTCNCAGGAAAAACACAACGTGGCATCCTCTCCTTGGTGTCAACTAGATATTTAATCTTACCACGACTACTATTAAAATAAGCATGTGAGGGTTTACAATTATTCTCTTTTTGTATCCCTCTTCAAATAAAGTATTTTCATTTTTTTTTTTTGGGCTTTGTCGTAGATTTCATTATAATAGTCAACCGTTTTGTGTAGAAAACAATAAAAAAAGATTGACAGTGATTGAAAATATGTTAGATTTTATAACAAGAGACAATGGTGTTAAGTTAAATGAAAAAAAAAAATAGAATTTGCATATCTTTCCTTCATCTCATCATGAAAAACTCAATTGTCCAACACCACATACCTAAGACTTAGAGAGGTGGATTGATGAAACCAAAGTTTCATGTGTCGATTTTGAAATTGAAACGTTAAAAATGATGAATCAACATCGACTAAAACCCTTAACATTCCAAGCCAACAATGTTTGGTTTGCCATTTGGTTCCTGATGTTGAACAAATTGATTTTATGCACCACCTGTCAAGTAATTAATGCAATAAACGAATATGACGAGAACTAACACAATCAAAGCATAGATATAGAGTGATTCGGTCAATGTGACCTACTCCACTATGAAGGGCTAGGATGGTCTGGGTGTTTTATTACTTCAGGGAGAGTGTTGTGTGCTCAGGTGAGAGTAACAAGTATCACTCAAGAATGTGAGAGAGATGGATGTTCCCCATGTGTATGCGAGACTTACAATTTATAGTGCCTCATAACAGATTGAGGTTCCTTTTCAGTAACTAAGTAGCTAATTTGGTAGAGTTAGCGTCATCCTCTCAACGGTTGATGTGGTTATGGAGCTCCCCTTAAGATCAGGTCTAAGGATGACGTGGTTGACTTCTTCGCTCCTCACTCCAAGGTGGCGTAGATGAGGCTCTTGGGATAACGTTGCTCACTCCTCAACGATGTGGCTCTTGGAGCTTTGATGAGGCTGACGAGACATGGATCTCTTTTGGGCTGGGCCCATCAACACAGTGGTATTTGAGATTTCATCGAGCCATCATTGAAGGTGGGTTCACGATGGTCGAAGAATATCCTTGTGTGTACATTAAGCGATCCAAATGAAGTTTTATTATCCTATCTTTGTATGTTTACGACATTCTATTGGTTGAAAATAACAAGGAGATGATTGCTACCGCTAAAAGGTGGTTGTCCTCACATTTCGAGATGAAAGACAAGGGTAAAACAAGTTATGTGCTAAATGTTTTTTCAAGATGACTGTTTAATTTGTCCCAACAGACTTACCTAAGATAGGTCCTTGAACATTTCTAAATGCACAATGCTAAACCAATTGACACTCTTGCAGCTAAAGACGAGGGCCTAAGCCAAAAGGATTGCCTAATTAATCTTGAAAAAAAGAGAAGACATCTCATATCCCATATGCCAGTGCAGTTTGATTGTATTAGTTAACCATTTGTTGGATATTTCTATTTTGTTTGATTAGATATCTTATTGCTTATGCAAATGTTTTTTAAAATAAAAATTATCATGTCTTATTTATGTGGCATAAATAACATTTAGCACATAAATATTATTGAGTATGCAATTAGGTTTGGATTGGCTCATTCACATGAGCAATCACTTTTGGCGCTTGAGATAGTGAGTTAAGATGAGACATTATAATTTGGCGCTTGAGATAGCGAGCTAAGATCACATATCCTATGTGTATATATGTCACCTTGGTTGGAACCAAGATGAGGTCTAGTGATAGAAACCAATAATGGATATGCTCATTATCCATTATACCTGTATTGATAGCTAGATGTGAGATCTTACATTTTTTGGCATCACGAGTGGCGATTAATATGAGTGACTAGACTAAGATCTGTACAATGTTGTAGGTTGTGACATACACTCTCTGGGAGAGTTACTCTACTGTAACATGTACTTGATGACCGAGACAAGGAGAGAGTGAATGGATCCCTGCTTCCTCACCGTGTGAGTCCTAAAGGACAATTTTTCCATAATTGTCCTGACATTGTGCCCTATGTGACCTTTGACTATGTCATAGAGTGACAAATTGATGTTTGCTACTTTGGCGTGTTACTTATGGCCATGATTGATTTAGTCCTTCGGGACATTGCTGGGAAAATAGTTAGTTCCAAACTGAGTGCCATTAGGGCAAAGGGAAGACCATTGACATCAAGACCATGCATTGTATTCATTCATCGACGGGTTATGTTGTTTTTAGAGGAACAATATAATTATGAGTATAATGCAGCTTAGATGAAAAATTAAGTATGGCTTTTTGAGGGACAGAGATGCTTAACTCGGTGTGATGAAATAGGTCTAGGGCATAGTGAGTCACTTTATTCCTTTACTAGTTTAATAAAGAGTTGATCTCTCTATGCTGGCCCAAGAGGGTTTCTAGTATAGTGCTCCTGATTGCAAGTGGACTCAGTAGTTGCACTATTTTTTAGTCTGTATGAACAGTCACGATCATAGAGTTTATGGAGAGAGCTGAATATTGCAACATTGTCCCCGCCATGTGCGAATGAGAGATGTTAGCATTTGGATATGGAGTCGGATCAGTGCCCATGGGCGGGCACAATCCGAATAGATAAGGATGGTTAGTGTTTGGATTAACTTGAACTTGGTCAAGCTTAGATAAGGATAGATTTGGTTCCTAAAATCTTTCCACCTTATCTCCACGTGTTATATATATGTAGTGGGACTCTAACAACACATGAGATATAGAAAATTATTACGATTTATGCTCTCCAATCTCTCTCTATATCGTGACTTGTGTGAGACTCTAGAACTGTGAAAATTCGAGTTTGGCTCGTGTAGCCTGACTTACCGTGAGTCGAAGTGTTCATGATTATCAAGGAGGTTTGGAAGGAATAGTAAAACAGTATTCAAATCTGCTAATTCGTTGTGTTAGGATCGTAATTGGGTATGACTTATTTTATGTATCACATTTCCGCATTCTTACATAAAAACATAGTGTCAAACACTAACCTTGATTTATAAAGTTCAATCTCTATTTCTGATCCACAAACAGACTAGTTTATTTATTGTAGTTTACAAGTTATTGTTTTTCCTTAAATGTTACTGCTTTGCTAATTATTACATAAACAGATTTATGTGTTTCTGTTTAGCATATTTCTAAATTTAATATCATTCCAGAAATCTCAATATGGAATTTTACCATATTGAAGAATCCACACCAACTAAAACATCGGATTCAAATACACAATCAGGCCATACAAATTGTCGAATGCCTTAATCGTTTTGATCAAGTCCGGAAAAGAGTGGCTTGAATCATTGAAGAGCTTCCATGGTTTCAGAAACTTCATAAGCTTATTGTTTTGGATTTCCATACTTGACTAAAGGTGACAAATGGGCGGCGTTAGTGGAAGTGGCAGCAATGGTTGTGGGGTGGTATTTGAAGTGGAAGGTGGGTTCGATGATGGTAGTTCAAGATAAGTATTTACATTAATTCAACCCATTGAAGGCTTGAAGAGGGCCCCCAGTCCACCTTGTAAAACTTTTAAGTATTATGAGCTCTTTAGAAACTAATGTTCTGCAATGCAATTATGAAATCATAATCATAGATATGGATATGCATATACCAGTCAGACCAATTAAACCAAAACTATAAAGCAACCGGGACATTTCGCCTAGGTTCAGTTCAGACTAAGTCACATAGGATTTAATGTAGCAAATATAACAAATGGCAGTCCATGCATGCTAAATGATTGACAAGGTAGGTAGTAGCTATTTTAGCACTACCAACTATGCCTGACTCAACAATCAATGAGATTGGGTTTCTCAACGAGAGTCTTAATCTGGTTTACTGCGCATGGCAATCCCCACTTTCAAAACAGAGGATATATTTTAGTTCCCTGTGATTTGGCACATATTTTGCCTTTGGAATTTCTCATGGTTCCAAGGATTTAAAGTATAAGAGCTCATCACCAAAGGATGTACTATTGATGATTACTTATCATTTGTTTGTTATACTCCTCAATCAAATAAATCAATAGGTCTTTGTAAAAAGAGAAAAAAAAGTTAACTTCCTACACGAGTTTTCCGTTATTGCAGTCTTAAGGAAAATAAAATATACATAATTTTGCCTCCACGATGCCACAAACAAGCAACCTTCTCACAATTTATGGCATAGTTGTTCAGTTTGGAATAACTTTCCAGTTTTTTTATGTCAAAATTAAAAAAATAATTACTTGTATGTATAGATTATGCATAATATTTTTCAAATATGAATTTTAAATTTTTTTAACAAAACTAATAATATTTTATGACTATAATAAATTAAAAAGCTATATGGGACCCGTAGCAAAACTCCAAAAAATTGGAAGAAAAACTTATAAAATTAGTCTAAATAATTTTTTTTGGGTCCAAAACACTGTTACATTAGCTAGTTCAGAAGCCCACGTTCAAACGGACCTGACTTATTTTATTCAAAAGCCTATAAAATCAACTTTTTAGAGCCAACCAATAATAACGTATGAGAGTTGTCTACGGGACTGAAAAAATATTGGTTCCATACGGACTTTACTACATTTGTGAATGTTTTTATTATATTTGTGGTACCAAAAACACAAATAAAAATAAGTATTACAACAATAGTAAAAATACTCATAAATATGATAAATTACTTACAAAAGTGATTTTTTTTGTATCAAAGAAAAGTGGTAAAAATAGTTACCACAATAGTGATAAAAAATACCTATAAATGTGGTAAATCACCCATAAATATGATAAATTTTTTGGTTATAAAATACCTATCAACATTTTTTCTTATATCATAGGCTAAGGTGGTGCTTGATAAAACTGAAAGCTGAACAATGAAAGTTGAATATTGAATTTTAAGTGCTAAATTTTTTAATTTGTAGAATGTTTGATATCAACTGAAATTTAAGTATTAAATTGAATCAAATTGTTTGACAAATACAAAGAGCTGAAGTCTAAAAATTATTATTATTATAATTTTACCATTATTTTTAACCATTTCTTCGCAACTACTTTATTCTTACAACCACCATAAAAAATGATGATGGCGGCGACGGTGGTGGTGGCGATAACAGAATTATGGTGGCGATGATGGTAGTGACGATAGCATAATAGTGGTGGTGGCAGACATAATGGTGGTGGTGATGAAGGTAGCGGTGGAGGGGGGCAGTGGTACCGGTGGGGGTGATGACATAATGGTGGTGGTAATAGTGACACAATGGTAGTAGTGGTGGCACGCAAGAGTGGTGGCGGCAGCAACACATGGTAATGGCAGTGGTGGTGGTGATGCTCGTGATGGTAGTGATGATGGCGGTGGCAGCATAATGACAGTGGTTATAGCGGCGACACAATGATAATGGTGGCATAATGGTAGTAGTGACAGCAACACAATGGTGTTGGCGACGGTAGTGATTGCGGTGACACAATAGTGGTGATAGTGTTGGTGGTGGTGATGATGACACAATGATAGTGTTGGCGGCGACGACACAATGATAGTGTTGGCGGCGACAACACAATAGTGGTAGTGGTGGTGGATGGTAGGTATTGAAAAGATAAAAGTGTAAAACGTATTGAGACTATATTTGTCCATTACGAAGAATACATTTTTATAATCAAGTTAGTATATTACAAAAATGCTAAGCTTGTTGTTTAACATTTTAGTCTATTTTTAAAAAGTATTTAAAATATTAAATTGTATGAATTTTAGATTATCAAACAGGTTTAATTTATTAAGTATTTAATATATTTAATTTTAAGCAACCCGACCCTAATAATGTATGATAACCAAACAGATTATTCATTATATTTTTAAAGAGCATAAGCAGGGAAGCATGAAAAATTTCCCGGGGGGAGGAGTAGTCATTTCAAATTGTTGACACAAAAAACCCTCAAAACATTTGCAGTGTAAATTTCGCACCTCAACCCGAGACTAGGGTTTCAATTTCTTCAATAATTGGGTAATTCTGTTCTGATATTAATTATCAGTAATGTTATGTCTTATGCATTGGGCGTGTTTCTTTAAACGATCGATTTGCCTCTTGTTCAATTTTTTATTTTTGGTTCGTTGAAACTGGTATGCTTCTTTTTGATTTAGGGTTTTGAAAGTTAGTACTTTGGCCAAAGGTTTTGGTCTGAACGTTGGGATTTTCTATTATCAACATCGNAATCAAACTTCAACACCTTTAGAAATTTGTCTAAATTAAAGGATCAATAAAACTCTACATGAATTCTTTATGCATCGTCTAAGTGAATACATTACTATTTAGTGAGTGTCCTATATTTATATATATATTTTTCTTTTTAGACACTTCCATTGTTTTTACATCCCTTCTCCTAATGACTTCAATTAACATGATTGCGAATTCCGTGCTTTTTAATATATGCTTCTAAATGTGAAAAACTTAGCTCTTTGAGCTTTACATATGGTCAATGACAATTAGCATAGAGTACTCTCAACAATTCAAGTGCAATTGATATTAGTCATTCAATTTTTTATGCCTCACTTAATAGTTGGCCACACTAGATTTTTTTTTTTTTTTCACAATTTGGTCTTCAGCATCTTTCAAGAGATTTGGAACTTTACTAGCATTTAACTATATGTCCACTTATCACCAATATTTAAAGTCAAGTAAGTTCACTAATCAAACTAGCTAGACTCCTAAATATGAAGGTGAATGGTTGGCGTGTATTTGGTGTTTGAATTTTTACAAAGAACACATTATCCTAGCACGCTAGGGTAAAAGAGAATTGATTCAAGGATTATGCACTATGACTTATAACTATCAAGTTCTCTATTATCTAATATGTCTCATAGTAATGCACTCAATTTTGAATTAATGATAGATACACTATAAATCAAATCAAAGCATGATTACTATAATCAACAACGAAAAAAAAATAAAAATCTTTTTTCCCTCTTCTTTTTCCAATGTATTTGATTTTTTTAATAAAACAAAAACATTCACAAGTATACAGTAACAAGGGAAAAATATAGAAACTACAATACATCTTAAAATGAATGTCCAACTAGACATCACAAATATTTTTTTGGATTTTTAATTTTAAAATTTGTTGGTTTTTTTTTAATTAATGCAAAAAAAATGAAATAAATAAATAAAAATATGTGCAATGCATGAACTTAGGGAGTTTGATGCAATGCATGACTTGTGCACTCAGGTAGATACTTTCACCTCATCTACTTCTTCTTTAACTCAACCTCCTTGGTAGCACTTGTGACTTCTAATTTGGTTGAGGCGGTGAGCCTCTCCAAGTCCTCTTTACTCTCTTCTCTTCGGATGTAGTGATGTCAATTTTTAACTTGGGAGTGGAAGGAGCTTTATTCACTCCACCTTGTGAGCCTTTTTTAGGTGATGAAGGAATTCTAGGCTTAGACTCACGTGACCTATTCAAAAGCTTAGTAAGATTCATCATTTGATTGTTCAAAACTTTGTTTTGGTTAGCTAGAGGAGTGAGCTTCTTAGACATGACATCCCTATTATGAATGCAATGTGAGCTATAGTGACCGTGCTCTCCACAAGTGTAACATTCAAATTATTTGGCTTGGGTTTCCTTAACAACCTCTTTCCTTAAATGCATATCCTTACCATTTTTAGCCTTAGGTGGACTTATGTTCACTCGTAAGTGGTCATGTGTAAAATCCAAACCCCATTTGTCACCAATATAGTCTTCCCTATAGACATATTTTGTCAAGCTTTTCTGAGCCTAAGAAAGTTGTAAGATTCTTCTCATCTTCTTGAGAAGAGTCCTCNTATAGACATATTTTGTCAAGCTTTTCTGAGCCTAAGAAAGTTGTAAGATTCTTCTCATCTTCTTGAGAAGAAGAGTCTTTNAATTTAGGTGTCACAAGTGAGGATATTCGAATATGTTAAACCCATCTTTAGTCATTTGTAAATTTGAATTACGAGAATAATTTATTTATATGCATCATAAAATTGGTATATGTAATCTTCTCTAAACTCTTGTAACGAAGAAAAACCCATTTACTTGATTGCCATATTTTGGGAGAAGGAAACGACACCAACGAGGCAATGTGTCGAAAATATATCCAAATCATTTATTTTGATTTAAATGATCTACAACTATTGATTGAAAAAAAAAAAATTATAGGTGACATATGTTTATTGGATGAAAAGTTAAGGTATGCGTGGAAAAGTAGTATTTTGGCACTGTAATGAGACTTTTCTTTTGGTAGATTTGAGTAACTTCCATTTCTTTTTTTTGAAGCTTGCCATCTCCTAAAGATATAAGATTCTAGGCATTTAGGAAAGCGTTAATTACACAAACGGTGCTTGAAATATGTTAATGATGTCAATTTGGACTTCAAGGTTTCAACTTTTTCAATTGTATCTCTCGAAATTACACTTCGAAATAATGTGGTCCCTAATGGGAACAAACATTTGGAAAGTGGATAGCAAAAGTCAGTTAGCTCGAATGTGATCTATAGCAAGAGGCATCTGCCTTCTTCAATCAATGATTTAAGAGCCTTTAGTAAGAGATGCCACATTGCTTAAAATGTAAGCGGTATAGTTTAGGGGATTATTTGAGATTAATTTGAATTTTCTAGTAACCCAGTGGGCAACCTAACCCTTCTATAGTTGACGAATGAGAGATGAATTGTGTCGTTGTTTAATGGGATTCAATCACTTGGTAATATGAGCCACTTGGGTTTTATTTAGTTTGGTGGTCACTTGTGACACTCCCAAATTGGTGGTTACGGGCTTAAGCTTTATCAAATAAGCTATTTTAGTTTTGTATGGTATGATGAAAAAATAAAATGATAGAAAGTTAAAAAGTTAGATACAATGCTATATGGACTTAAAAAGTAGAGATGATAAATATAATTATTGATTTCACTATAAATCCCAACATTTATTAGAACCTACTACTTATTCAATGGTTGTGATTATCAAGTCTACTTTTTAAATTCATGTACCACTACTCACAAAAAAAAAAAAAATAGAAAGGATGGTAAAATTGATGAATTAGTTTCCCTTCAAACTCACCAAAATCTATTTCTCTAAAATTAAGAGAAAAATTAGATAAAAAGTTAATTATATGTGTTGAAATGTATGCTATTTATCTTTATATCTTTTAATATATGCATACATCCTATTTATTTATTACACATTATGTACATATTAATTTCATATATAGATAAAATGGTAAAATAGGAATAGAGGACAATATTGTATATGACACATTGTCATCCCTATTTCATTATCTAACACATTACTCTAAAGCATATTAATGAATGTAGAACTAAATTTTCATGCATCATAGAGCAATATTCTCTCACTTAGTCCAATGTCACTCACATGTGTTAAAATCTTGCATTTTTGATCAATTTAAGTGTAACGTGTGTGAATCAAACTTCAACACCTTTAGAAATTTGTCTAAATTAAAGGATCAATAAAACTCTACATGAATTCTTTATGCATCGTCTAAGTGAATACATTACTATTTAGTGAGTGTCCTATATTTATATATATATTTTTCTTTTTAGACACTTCCATTGTTTTTACATCCCTTCTCCTAATGACTTCAATTAACATGATTGCGAATTCCGTGCTTTTTAATATATGCTTCTAAATGTGAAAAACTTAGCTCTTTGAGCTTTACATATGGTCAATGACAATTAGCATAGAGTACTCTCAACAATTCAAGTGCAATTGATATTAGTCATTCAATTTTTTATGCCTCACTTAATAGTTGGCCACACTAGATTTTTTTTTTTTTTTCACAATTTGGTCTTCAGCATCTTTCAAGAGATTTGGAACTTTACTAGCATTTAACTATATGTCCACTTATCACCAATATTTAAAGTCAAGTAAGTTCACTAATCAAACTAGCTAGACTCCTAAATATGAAGGTGAATGGTTGGCGTGTATTTGGTGTTTGAATTTTTACAAAGAACACATTATCCTAGCACGCTAGGGTAAAAGAGAATTGATTCAAGGATTATGCACTATGACTTATAACTATCAAGTTCTCTATTATCTAATATGTCTCATAGTAATGCACTCAATTTTGAATTAATGATAGATACACTATAAATCAAATCAAAGCATGATTACTATAATCAACAACGAAAAAAAAATAAAAATCTTTTTTCCCTCTTCTTTTTCCAATGTATTTGATTTTTTTAATAAAACAAAAACATTCACAAGTATACAGTAACAAGGGAAAAATATAGAAACTACAATACATCTTAAAATGAATGTCCAACTAGACATCACAAATATTTTTTTGGATTTTTAATTTTAAAATTTGTTGGTTTTTTTTTAATTAATGCAAAAAAAATGAAATAAATAAATAAAAATATGTGCAATGCATGAACTTAGGGAGTTTGATGCAATGCATGACTTGTGCACTCAGGTAGATACTTTCACCTCATCTACTTCTTCTTTAACTCAACCTCCTTGGTAGCACTTGTGACTTCTAATTTGGTTGAGGCGGTGAGCCTCTCCAAGTCCTCTTTACTCTCTTCTCTTCGGATGTAGTGATGTCAATTTTTAACTTGGGAGTGGAAGGAGCTTTATTCACTCCACCTTGTGAGCCTTTTTTAGGTGATGAAGGAATTCTAGGCTTAGACTCACGTGACCTATTCAAAAGCTTAGTAAGATTCATCATTTGATTGTTCAAAACTTTGTTTTGGTTAGCTAGAGGAGTGAGCTTCTTAGACATGACATCCCTATTATGAATGCAATGTGAGCTATAGTGACCGTGCTCTCCACAAGTGTAACATTCAAATTATTTGGCTTGGGTTTCCTTAACAACCTCTTTCCTTAAATGCATATCCTTACCATTTTTAGCCTTAGGTGGACTTATGTTCACTCGTAAGTGGTCATGTGTAAAATCCAAACCCCATTTGTCACCAATATAGTCTTCCCTATAGACATATTTTGTCAAGCTTTTCTGAGCCTAAGAAAGTTGTAAGATTCTTCTCATCTTCTTGAGAAGAGTCCTCATTGGAGTGGGCTCGTTACTACTATCGCTCCACTTAGCTTTCATAGCTCTCCTCTTTCCTTTTGGCATGTTCCTCCTCTTAGCACTTGGACATTCCGCAACCATGTGTCCAAAACCTTGACACTCATTGCATTGGAATCCTTGCCCCTTTTTTCTCAACCTCTTGTTGAGATTTGTTCCCCTTTCTCTCTTCCCTCATTCGGTGTACTCACCTTACCCTTTGACTTAAAGGACTCAACATTACTAGCCTTGAAGTATTTTTTGAACTTCCTTTCTAGATAGGTTACATCATCATCTTCTAAGTGCGTTGATTTGGATTTATCTCCTTCTTATCTTGTTGAGCACAATGATACACCCCTTAATTTTTTGGGCGGTAGGAGATTCATCTCAAAAGTAAAAATAGACCCAACTAGGTGTTCCACTGGCACCTCTTTCAAATTGACTCTTATTTCTTAGGCCATCACCTTAGCATGAAGCCTCTCCAGTAGAGATCTCAAGATTTTTTGCTTAATAGTCGCATCATTATACTTGTTACCTAATGCAAAGGATGAGTTAAGAATATCACTTAGTTTAGCATAAAAATCACTAAATCTTTCACCCTCTTGCTTCCTCAATGTTTTGAACTAAGATAGGTACCTTTGGAGGCAAGACATCTTTACCATTGGAGTCCTTTCATGGGAAACTTGCAAGATGTACCATGCTTTTTTGGAGGTTTCACAAGTAGCTATCCTTCGAAACTTGTTTGGTATTACGACATTGAATGTCACTTAAAACCCTTTCAAGTTCCACCCCGCCAAATCACACTCGGCTTTCATCCAAGTGTTATGGGGTTTTGGTTCAACAACCGAGTCACCACCTTCCACGTGGGTAGTGACCATTGATGGGTTCCATCCCTCTAGTGCATATAACAACACCCGCTCATCAAGCGATTTTAGAAAAACCCTTATTCTATTCTTCCAATATGCATAATTTGTACCAAAAAAAATGGTGATTGTGCTACTGAACCTCCTTCTCTTTGATACTCTATTAGAGACTAACTCATAATCACAATATATCTCAAAACAACAAAACTAGGAAATGTGAGTAAAAAAAAAAAGGGTAATGCAAGCAAACACGGAAGAATGCCTACTAAGTGGGGATGAATTGTTTAATTTCAATTCGGCTTGGATAAACACCAATTTTAACCTATATCTACAATAATTACATTTTCTCAAATCAATTTATCAATTATGCATGGGAACCCTTTTTTACATGAACAACCCTAAACAAGTCATGTAGATTGATGTTATGAATTTGCCAATTGTTGATTAACACTCAATTTCATTATGATCCCAGCCAAGGCTATGATCACCAAACCCTTGTTAATGAATTTGAAAGCTAATCAATCAAATGATAAAACATATGGTGTGCGTGTGTGTGTGCATTAATTACAAGTGAATAAGCAAATAAGCAATAAAGAGACAAAAGCAATTGTTGACGCGAAAACCTTCCATGGGAAAATTCGTGGAGAACCACTCGGGGTTCACCAATGCCTAGTCCACTAATTCAAAGTCGATCTACAAGTACTTGAGTCTTATGCCTCATCCAATACTATGGTTAGATGCCCCATTTATTCATTAGATATGTCTACCAGATATCACCCACCAATGTTATGAGCAACTTCACTTCGAACGCATCCACCACAATGGACCATTTAAACTTCTTTGAGCAATCTTCTAGGACGTACCCAAGACTCTTGAAATACCCATGCTTCAATGGGTTTGGTTGATTTCTAGGCTAGATCTTTGTCTGCAATAAGTGAGGTTAATTAGAGTATCAAAATGAATTTAGCCTTATTCTCAAGGGATCTGGGGTTGTTTCACAAGCTCTCAAGGTATTTGGTAGACAAAATTTTTTATCAAGAATATTACCCTAGGATGGGAAGGCTTCCCTCTATCAGTTTGGAATAGGGTTTGTCTTGGAGACCAATTAAACCGAATACATGAATGGCTACCTAAGTAGTGGGAGGTCAGTTGATATTGGAATGAAAAGAGGAATCAAACCCGAATGGTAGAGCAGGGATCGCTCAAGCAACCTCAAGATTGCTCGAGCGGTTTGAGAGCGACCAAGTGGGTGGTCTCCTCTGGCCAGCTTGTCAGCCTTCCTTTATTCCTAAATGTTTAGAGATCGCTCTAGCTAAAGGCAAACGAGGAGAGCTTACTGGTTTTTAAGCTAGCAACCAAGCAAAAAATTATCCTATTGAGCACTAAAGGGTATTTCTCAAATAGAGGGTAATTAATGACTCAATCCCATGATTTCACAACACAATAAAGGTTTAGAAAAACTTTTCTTTGCAGAACACCTAGGAGTTATTAAAGGATTAAATACCGATTCTATTTTACCCTAATCATCCCAAGTTTAGAATTCAACCAAGGGTTCTAAGGTCTTTAAGGTTATTACATTTGTCCTAAGTTTGAAGGTGCATTTAAATAATTTTTGATTTATTGTTGAAAATTGAAATCCTCCCTTTATTTGATGCTTTTGAATCTTGAACTTTGTAGCATCATGAACATGGAATAAGTTGAGATTTACAGGAAAATTTTATGAAATTAGTCAATTACAAACATATTCCTAACAGACGTTTTAAGAAACAACATTCTACAAGAAGTTATTCATAGATATTGGTAGTTGTTTGGTCCTATCCATACAATAATATTCTAGAGGGAAATTCACTTAAGATCAAATATTTCGAGCCGGCTTCCAAGGAAAATTTTGACTTTCTTTTTTATGTTGCCATTACATAAAAATATAAACTTTGAGGCTCGAGATCTTTAAGGGAAACATCATGTGATTTTGAATTTATTTACCAGTTATGTGTGAAGGAAAATAGGATAAGTAAGAGCAGATAGTCATTGCTACTTCACACTCTACTTCCAACAATCTAGAGAGCATAGAGACCCTTAAATAAACAAAGAGAATCAATTTAATTACCACAACATAAACTTAATTAACAGAGAGAGAGAGGAAATAAAGCTTTGGTAATTGAGGAACTTAATTTAATTATCAAGCAAATAGAATTTCAAAGATGGCATGGATTGAAATTGCTCAAACTGAGAAAACCTTCATACACTAGCTTGACTGCATTGTATTATAGGATCATAATAAAAACTGGCAACATCCATTCTACCACCCTGAAATTGTGGTAAAATGCTAGTGAAAAATGAGTCACTCCTGAAACTATAGGTAGGAGAGTCTTGATGGGTATACACAAACCTTCCATCTTTCATGTGCATCAAAGCATGCATGCAACCAGGTACAATTGAAAATCTTTAAAGTAGAAAGCAAGTGAAAGAAAGAATTAGCCATAGAGTCAACATGTTACTTTAGTTAAAAAAATCCATTGATGTATTATTTTGAGATAGGGAGAATGAGGGAGAGAAAGAAAGAGACAATTGTAGGGGTGAACTAAGGTGCGGTGAAGAGAGAAACAAAGAGGGAGAGATATATGAATGGGTGAAGTAACTTGCAATGCATCTAAACAATCGAAATGTTTGCAGCGTTAATCATTATTTAGATTTAATAGCAATTCATTTACCTTGAGGGAAAAAATTGACCAAATTGCATTATAGAGGGCTAAAAAAGAAAAATAAAATTTTAGGAAATAGCTGAAATTTTATATTAGTATAGATAAAAATCAATAGAATGGAAGTATGATTTGTTGTTCACATCTAGTAGTTGTATTTTTGTGGTTGTTTCTTGCTTATGTCTCCTTTTTTGTGGCAGTTACCATCTTCGTGCTTGAATTATGCCACGATTAGATTTGATTATGCACATTGTGCGGGGACAAATTCACGCAAAGGACCACCACCTCGTCCGAACAAAGATGATGACGGGGAAGCCTTGGCAAACCTGCAAGAAAAAAGAAAATCTAGGTGAACCGATGGTTGGAGGCGGCTAAAGAGACTTCGATGCTTAAGTCAGTAAATAAGTCGAAGAAAAGTATAAAGTAAATGAACTGGGTTCTGATCCATTATGTGGTACTTGATACCTTTATTTATAGTGATATAGGAAGTGGTGTTCCAAGTAAAGTCAAACTCTAGGTTGTGACAGGATGGACCTCATCACCAATCTCCTAGATGTTCGAGGTATAATCATACTAGGATGTTGAGTCTTGGCTTGTAGGAAGAGATATGCTCGCTGAGAGGCTTTGTTTATCAATAATCACTTGATACTTGGAGTTAAGTTTTGCTAGGACTCTAGGTCTCAAGTCAATCCTTAGACAATTAGCAAGCTGGGCGTTGGGTAGGGGGACTTCAGGATAAGGGACTTGGCTATGCAAGGCGCAAGTGACGCCGGAGGCAGGGCAGATGGGCAACGCCATGCAAGGATGGCTAGGTGCTGTTGGAGGCTGTTGTGGGGTGACACTTAAGGCTTCTAGAAGCCTCCTACTTTTGCTGTGTGGGCAACGACTGTCTCGTAATTGCCCCCATACCTCCTGTAATGGAGTAAAATTAAATGAGGCATAAACCGATCTCTCTTTTTCAAGTAAACTAGATCTATAAATTCCTTTCCTCTTCTTTCTTCCTTCTCCTATCTTTGAGATTTTTTGGGAGGAGCGAGAAATCTTAGGGCCTTAAGAGCCGCTAAAGCCACCACCATTGAAATTTCTTTTTTTGAGGTAATTTTTGAAATTTTTTTTGTAGGCCTCAAGTATAAATCTTTGAATGTTCTTCATCCTTTTGCTTGAAGTTTTGAATGCCATTCATATGTTCTTCATCCTTTTGCTTGAAGTTTTGAATGCCATTCATATGTTCTTCATGCGTTCTTGCATGTTCCCTTTCCTAATTTTTGTAGGTTGGGGGGTTTGATCTTCTGTTGCTTTCCTAGAATTACTTTTTTATATGCTTGCTCAGCTACACTTGACATCTGTACGATAAGGAAGCATAATAATAGTGAGGTTGTTAAGTCCTTATACACCCCATTGGAAGGTTTTGTGTATAGAGATTTTGGAGGGTCCACACCATTGCTTCTTGAATTTTTCATAGGGTATACCTCATTTCCTTCTTTTCCCCCTGGCATCACAGCTTGCAAAGCGAATAAGTACTTTAAATCGGGGCTCTTTCATAGAGCATGCAATTGTGTCAAGGAGAAACTTAGAAGAAAGAGGCTTGGACTTGACATGAATATTAAGGAGATGTTGGAGTCGTAAGAGATGAATAGTGAGCGCATTAGTGGGCTTGCAGAAGGAGCAGGGTAGAAGGAGTAGGGGAGGGGACTCATCCTTTGGTGGGTAAGCTTATGCCTTGTTTCTTCAATGTTTTTACACTTAATTGTTTTCCTTTATCTGACACTTCTTGTATTTTAGGTATGGAAGATGATTTTCCCACATTGCTTGGGTTTGACAACCTAGATGCTGAAGAGCCCGTGGTTGTTAGAGGAAAGCAGTTGCCCACCCCTATTACTGAATGTCAATATAGCCAGAACNCTGAAGAGCCCGTGGTTGTTAGAGGAAAGCAGTTGCCCACCCCTATTACTGAATGTCGAGATAGCCAGAATGATAGGTGATTGAAGCATTCTGCCTAGAGATAAGGAGCAAATATCAGAAATGTTGTCGACTGGCTTGGTTGATTCTGTGTATCAATGGTCCCTGTAGGTATATTTTTTTTTTTTTTAATCTTAAGTCATTGATTTGAAACCATAGGGGTTGACTTTAGGAGGTGCAACCATTGAGGTTGGCTTAAGGGATGCAACCATAGAGGTTGGCTTTAGGAGGTGCAGCTGTGGAGGTTGGTTTAAGGGATGGAACCGTAGAGGTTGGCTTTAAAAGGTGTAACTATGGAGGTTGGCTTAAGGGATCCAACCGTAGAGGTTGGATTAAAGAATGCAAATAGAGGTTGGCTTTAAGGATGCAACTGTAAAGATTGGCTTAAGGAGTAAAGGAGTCCTGAGAGTTGTAATGAACAAGCTTCTCTTTATTGATCGGATGTTGATGTAGACTCATTGTAATTACATGACATTACTACCTAGAAGTAAAACTTTCTAAGGTTGATTATATTCCATGGTCGGCAACCTATTTTTCCATCAAGCTCCTTGCTTGCTATCTTTTCCCTAACTTCCAACTCGAACCTGAATTATGTGTATATGGCTTATAGAGATTGGTGAGTATCACTCTTCCTCAAGCTCGATGCAAGAAGTGGGAAAAATTGTGTGTGAATGAACAAAAATGTGCGTGTGTGCAAAAGTGCTCCCCAAGCGTAGAGAGACTTGCAATGTCGTGTTTTACTTGGAATGAGTATTCAAAGGTCGTCTCCTCAGGGAAGACAAGGTGGAAATAAGCAATTCAAACAAAGTTAAGCTCACTAACAAAGCGTAATGTATTTGGACATGTAGTCCATACACCACAAGGTGTTGAACCCATTGGATATAAATGGGTGTTCGTGAGAAAATGAAATTGTATGGTGTAAGGCATGATTTGTGAAACAAGGTGTCTCATAGAGACCTGGTTTTGATTACAAGGAGACGCATTCTCCCATAATGGACGCTATCACGTTCAGATTTTTAATAGGCCTTGCAATCTCTGAAAAGTTAGATATGCTTTTATTGGATGTTGTCACTGCGTATTTATATGACTCATTAGACAATGAGATATACATGAAAATCCATGAAGGATTCAAAATGCCAGAAGCATATAACTCACAGTCTTGAAGGTTGTATTCCATTAAACTTCAACGATTTTTATATGGATTAAAACAATCAGAGCAGATGTGGTATAATCANATATACATGAAAATCCATGAAGGATTCAAAATGCCAGAAGCATATAACTCACAGTCTCGAAGGTTGTATTCCATTAAACTTCAACGATTTTTATATGGATTAAAACAATCAGAGCAGATGTGGTATAATCGCCTTAGTGAATATCTCCTGAAAGAGGAATATATCAATGATTTGATATGTCCATGTATTTTTATTAAAAGACCTAACATTAGATTTTCAATTATTGTTGCATATGTTGATGATTTAAATCTAGTAGGTACTCCAAAAGAACTCACAAAAGTCGCCAACTATTTCAAAAATGAGTTTGAGATGAAAGATCTGGGCAAACAAAACTTTTTCTTGACTTACAAATTGAACATTTATCCAATGGAGTTTTTGTGCATCAATCAACATATATAGAAAAGATCTTGAAACAATTCCACATGGATAAATCACATCCATTGAGTTCACCAATGATTGTCAGATCATTAGATATAAAGAAGGATTCATTTCACCCTTAAGAAGAAGGTGAAACACTTCTTGGTCTAGAAACACCATAGCTCAGTGCAACTGGTGAACTAATGTATTTAACAAATTGTACAAGACCAGACATATCATTTGCAGTTAACTTACTGACAAGGTACAACTCAGCACTAACTCGAAGACATTGGAATGTGATCAAACATGTATTACGATATCTCCATGGGATAGTCAACATGGGATTATTCTACATGAATGACTAAAGTCCATAGTTAGTTGGATATGCAGATTCCAATTATCTTTCTGATCCACACAAGGCTCGATCACAAACTGGATATGTGTTTACTTATGTGGTATGATTATATCATGTACATCGATTAAGCAAACAATGGTTGCTACATCATCCAATCACTCTGAAATACTAACCATCCATGAAGCAAGTCGATTATGTATTTGGCTAATATCCAACATATTCAAGAGCAAAGTGGATTATCTTCAATCAAAGGCATCCCAACAATATTATACGAGGATAATACAACTTGTATCACACAGCTCAATGAAGGATATATCAAGGGCGACCGAACAAGAACATGTATCACCAAAATTCTTTTCCACACATGAGCTGGATAAGAACGGTGATATTAATGTTCAACAGATTCGTTCAACTGAAAATATGACAAATTTTTTACTAAAGCACTCCCACCCACTACTTTGCAGAAATTGGTGAACTTAAATGGAATGCGGCNGAACGGTGATATTAATGTTCAACAGATTCGTTCAACTGAAAATATGACAAATTTTTTTACTAAAGCACTCCCACCCACTACTTTGCAGAAATTGGTGAACTTAAATGGAATGCGGTGTCTCAAAGATCTATCAAGCTAAACAATTATCATTTTGAATGGATGCCTTCAACGGGGGAGACTTGTACTCTCTTTTCCTTTGCTAAGGTTTTTCACATTGGGTTTTACTTAGCAATGGTTTTAACGAGATAGTGCTTAGGATTCCAACGATTTTATCAAAATCGGATTTTGACCCTAATGTTATGTAAATAGTCATCCAAGGGGGAGTGTTGTAAATACTATTAATTTGTATGATTACTATAATATCAAATAGTACTTGGACATGACCATACAATGCTCAAATAGTTATCACATTTAATGGGTATGGGAGTCTCCATCCTTCTACCGACAATGCAAAACAGTCTATTTGTTTTGCCTATATATAAGCCTTGCATTTTTGAATGAAACACACACCATATGATATATATATTCCCATTCCTCTCTAATTTTCAGTATTGTTTTTCTATTTCTTAATTTGTTTGAGTTAGCTGTTTGCATCTACATAAATTTACTTGTTTCACAATATTCTATACATTATAACGGTGGTTATCAACACATAAAATGTGTAGTGGTGGACAGAAATCACCACATAGAAATTAAATCCCAACATATAGTAGAAAGTTGGCCAATTGAGTGATTCTGCTACCCCTTGAAAGATATAGCGCCAAAACATAAGAAAAATTTAATAAGATGACCCACTTCATCTTCGATGCATGGTTGGAGTTATGTCTAGGGTGGACAAGTGCCCCCTTAATTTTTTTATTTTTTTATTACCTAGGTATATATATAAATATATTTGTATAATATATCACTAGCTCGCACCTAAAATCAAAGACAAAAATGACAAACCCACCACCATCCTCCCAAAAGAATAAAAAAACCAAGGCCCACTTAAAATAAAATATGGGCCAGCTAGCCACACCACCCATTTCAAATTTTGAACCTTTTTTAATGTATATATATATAAAAATTTTTCAAAATGATTTTATTGTGCCCACCCTAAAATTAATGTGCCTCTTTTCCTTACTCAACAAATTGTTGATGATGCCAAAGAGAAAATTACATGTGCAATGTTCGTCGAGAAAGCATGGGAAATTCTCCAAATATTTTTTAGAAAAGTTGATAATGTAATGAAAGTTCATCTCCAGAATTCTTAGAGGTAAATTTGAATTTTTACAAAAGAAATAATCCAAAAAAAAATTCTAATTATTTTTCAAGAAGTTTGGTGGTTATAAACCAACTAAAAAGAAATGGTGCAAGTATGGAGGATACTTGAGTGATTGAAAAAATTCCTCTAATCATTAAATGCAAAATTTGATTTATGATGTTGTAGTAATTGAAAAATCAAAGGATCTAGATTCCATGGCCATTGATCCGTTCGTGGGATCACTAGAAGCCCATAACGGGAAAATTAAAAAAACAAAGAAAGAGGCTTTGGAGTTGGGAGTCTCATGCGCGTCGGGTTAAACGGTTATGTGTCGGGTTAAATGAGTGATGAGTGAAAAATATGTAAACTCATACATGACACGGTTAATAAAACGGGTGAAAAACCTCAACACGAACTGTTTAATAAATGGGTAACATGATACGACTTGTTTAACCCGTTTAGTTTTAAACGAGTCTTGTTGGGTAGGGTCGAGTTAACAGGTAAACCACTCGTTTGACCCATTTATTGTTGTTTACTTAAAAATGCTATATAATTTTATAAAATTAACAAAATAACAAAAAAAAAAAAATGATATTTAGAGATACCATGCCATATTACAAAATACAAACTACAATCCAAAACAACCAAATTTCACCAACAACTATATTACAAATCATAAATACAATCCGAAACAACAAAATTACACCAAAGAACAATCATATTACAAACCACAATCCCAAACAACCAAATTATACCAAAGAAACACAAAATCAAAATCCACAAAATTCCATGATTAACAAAATCCCATGAAAAAAATCAAATCTACACCTCCATGATATCAAGCAGATTCAACAACCAAATTCTTATGCCCTACACAAATTAAACCGAAATATTGTAAAACCCAGAAAAATTTGTACTTTTTATGAAAAAGGGCAAAACGGTAATTTACCACTACGGTATGGGTTACAAACCTAAATTTTTCTAGAGCTCGGACGACAAAACGGACTTCACCGTTAGATTCATCTCGCGAAATCTAGTTATTTAGACAAATTTCATCGAATTTCAAGATAGTCAAAATTTTCACATTTTTCGAGACATCAGGTGACCTCAAAAACGCCCAAAAAATAAAAAATTATAAAATTATATTATAATTTAAAGAAATTTCATATAAAATATTTTGAACTTGAACCGGAGCGAAATTTAATTATTTCGGGGCGAAAACGAACCTGAGAAAAAGGGAGGCGTGTGGCGCGATGTGGGCCAAACATTAAAATGTATAAATATGGACTAAATATCTGATTTTGGACAGAACACTCTGCTGGTTTCTCACGTTGGAGTTGAAGCGAGGAAAAAAAGAGAAAACTTCTACCTTCTCTTTACGATCTACGGAGTTTCGTTGGTCGAAATTTTTCGAGCCAAGTATTAAAGTTGATCTCTTCGACGAGGGCTACACAACCATAACAAAAATGAAGAATTTTATCGAAGATTCAAAAAATAAGATTTGGGGGGAAGCTTGGATTTGAGATTGGGATTAAGTTCTTAGAGGTTTTCTAAATTGATTTTACGCTCCAAGAGGTATGTTTCCCCCTTACTTTGGTTTATTTCTAACTTATGGTGTCCATAGGGAATGTGTGAGCTGTTTTGTATATTTTAACACTTGTCTATTATAGTTGGTTTAATGGAAATGGGTAGGCTCAATTCTAGTGTGAATTGGTAATTAAAAATTGCTAGTTTGTCATTTCTTGAAAGTTCTACTACTTCCTACACGTTACAAGAGATAAGGTTCTTCCTACTTTGATTTTATTCCTACCTTTTGGGCTGATTTAAGAGGCTGTTATGTGGCTGTTTAGGGGCTGAAATTGTGACTATTTTGAGTTGAAATTGTGGGTTGTTTTGTGGCTTATTTTGGGGCTGCTATGTGGCCTGTCTTGGACCTGTTTAGGGGCTATTTTATGGCCTGTTTTGGGGCCGTTATGTGACTTGTTTAGGGGCTGTTATGTGGGTTATTTTGTGGGCATGTTATATGTTTACATTATGCCTTGAGAATTAAGGATGCTATTGCTTGATTATGTAATGNACTAAATATCTGATTTTGGACAGAACACTCTGCTGGTTTCTCACGTTGGAGTTGAAGCGAGGAAAAAAAGAGAAAACTTCTACCTTCTCTTTACGATCTACGAAGTTTCGTTGGTCGAAATTTTTCGAGCCAAGTATTAAAGTTGATCTCTTCGACGAGGGCTACACAACCATAACAAAAATGAAGAATTTGATCGAAGATTTAAAAAAATAAGATTTGGGGGGAAGCTTGGATTTGAGATTGGGATTAAGTTCTTAGAGGTTTTCTACATTGATTTTACGCTCCAAGAGGTATGTTTCCCCCTTACTTTGGTTTATTTCTAACTTATGGTGTCCATAGGGAATGTGTGAGCTGTTTTGTATATTTTAACACTTGTCTATTATAGTTGGTTTAATGGAAATGGGTAGGCTCAATTCTAGTGTGAATTGGTAATTAAAAATTGCCAGTTTGTCATTTCTTGAAAGTTCTACTACTTCCTACACGTTACAAGAGATAAGGTTCTTCCTACTTTGATTTTATTCCTACCTTTTGGGCTGATTTAAGAGGCTGTTATGTGGCTGTTTAGGGGCTGAAATTGTGACTATTTTGAGTTGAAATTGTGGGTTGTTTTGTGGCTTATTTTGGGGCTGCTATGTGGCCTGTCTTGGACCTGTTTAGGGGCTATTTTATGGCCTGTTTTGGGGCCGTTATGTGGCTTGTTTAGGGGCTGTTATGTGGGTTATTTTGTGGGCATGTTATATGTTTACATTATGCCTTGAGAATTAAGGATGCTATTACTTGATTATGTAATGACATGCTTGATTGTTGTTGTTAGATAAAATGTTGATATATGTGTATTAATATATTGACATTGTGATGAGTTTTTGAAGGTTAAATGCGTATGATATAATTGTTCATGTTACATGATGAAATATGTGACTTAAATTTGGCTCATTGACATCCATTACATTGAGCATGACATTGATTGGACAATGGTTGATCACATTGCATTTGCACGGGAAAAATGCATCTATGGCTATGAGTATGGGTGTGTGAGTGTATGGTTGGATCAATCACCATACTTGGTGTTTGATGGGTGGGCTCGAGAAAGTGGGGTTGAATATCCTACTGAGTCGAACGGTTGCATACATGGAAAACTTGTGTCGGGTATAGCAAGAAGGGCTAGACTCTCCCTCGGGTGCAAGACCCGGCTACTTGGTTCATACACTCCCCTGAGGTGAAATTCTGAAAAAGTGTATTGGTTTGCGGAACCTGCGGTGCGATTCTAAAACTCCACTACCCAACAAAGACACATAATTTTGTTTATAAAAATACCTGGTTCGTACATTCTCCTAAGATGAAATTCCAGAAAAGTGTACTTGTTTTATAAAATATTCATTCGATGGGAAACATCCAACAATGAATTGGTTTTATAAACACAATGACTTGCATTTGAAAAACGATCATTGGATGTGTTTCATCAATGACAAATATTTTTCACATTTGCATTGCATTGTATTGTGGGAGTCGATGAGGACTGGGGTTATGATGCATGAGTGAGTTTCATCTCGTTTCATAGCATGACATGGTAGAAATCCAATTTAGAATTGCATATTCTTACTTGGAATGTTGATGTGAATATGAATATTTGAATGTGAACATTGCACGTGCAATTAGGTGGGGAGTAGCCTCTGTAGGAATTACTCTACTGGGCGTGGCTCACCCTATTTGAAAAAATATTTCAGGTGCGGAATATACACTGGTAGACGACTCTCATTTGGGACCGCAAGGGTGAAGAAAGCCGACTTGTGGCTTTTATAACTCCTTTTGTAAAATTTTTGGAGCAAACTAGTTTTGGCATGTAATTTTATGTAAGAGAGTTATAATTGAACTCATATGGACTGTTTTTAATATAACCTTGCATGTTTTTTATTTGAGTATGGATGAATGGACCCGGTGTGGTCATTGTATTATATCCGGCCTCGAATGGGTCATGTGATTGTATAGTGCACAAGTTGTGTTTTGGGTAGAGCTCTCCGTACAAAAGAGACTCTGCCCGAATTTGGTTAAATTATGGATCCCGATAAATGAGGCATAATGGCGTGATATCGAGTTACACGATATCCACGGGTTGATGGTTGATCAATGGACCCCCGGATTTTGGGGCGTCACAAATATTATATAACATTAATTATTAAATAGACTCATACCTAGATAAGTAACAAAAACTTGGCAAATTGTAACTTGCATTTGTTATTTGTTTAATGTCTCTGTCGTCCAAAGCTTCTCCAAATTGTAATAAGCTTTGATTAACTCTAATGAATATATAAATTAGAATAGTTAAATAAGTCAAATTAGTAAAATAAAATAACCAAAAAACTAGTAATTAAGGTCAATCAGGGTTTGATGCAGAATTACTATAAAATACAAAGAACAAGATGTCAAGGCTTGAAAAAATGAAGGACTGAAGTGTATTTCCACAAAACATGAGTTAGCATCCAAGTTGATAATCTTGCAAGATGCCACCGTCCAGACGGTGGGAGGGGTGTCCGAATTGTCCTCCAAAGGTGACTGAAGTTGATCTGCCACCTCCTGCTTTCCTCTCCTCTATATAAAGCCATGCAAGCCTCCATTTCAAAGGGGGCTGGATTGAAGGGATTCCAAAGAGATTTCAAAAGAGAAAAATAAGAAAAGAGAAAGATAAAAAGAAAGAGAGAAAGAAGAAGTCAGATACAAATCCAGTTTGTCATACACTTTAGTCGAAACTCTGTATTTATACATTTCTGTTGTATCTTTCTATTCGGATAGTCGAACTGTCGCCACCTTTTTGTCTTAATTTATAATAAAGGTGATTGTGTTTTAGTTTTTCCTTGTGAAAGAAGTTTTAGAGTTTGTATTTTAATTTCAGTTGTAATGAAAACTGCATGCACTCCGTGCTTGTCTATAGCAATGAGGTGTGAGTAGTTACTTATATCCTCTAATGAGAGGTAAACCTATGTACAATATTGGTTAACTCTTGGAAATGCTGATGTTTTATTCATATATTTATCTATATATGTATTATAAACTTCATGCATGATACAGTGATATACGTAATTTCGGTGCTGTGCCTGGAATTATGTTATCAGTGCATCATGAACCTGCAGGTTAAATATCTATGGTGTTCCTATCGGTATGGCTAGTCCTCCATCAGAACGTTGAAGATTTTCTACTGATGCATGGTACAAAACCTAAATAATCCTCCTGAATGGTGTGTCCTTCTGGATTATCAGGGTTGTTTAACTACTATATGTAATTATCAGATTAATGACCTAAGTGATCCTCATGAATGGTTTGTCCTGCTAGATTACTAAGATCGTTTAACTGGTATAAATGATAATATTACTAGTTGAATATTTATGGCATTCCTATCGGTATGATTTATTCTCCATCGGATCGCTGAGGATGTTTAACTGGTATATATATCACATATGATCTATTGAATAATTCAAGTCTTCCTCATGAATGACTTGTTCTTCTGGTTCACTTAAATTAGTCAAATGACACATTTATAACCAGCTAACTTAAGAAGTTGTTGTATTATGACTAATACCACTAGTTAACCTAAGAAGTGGTTGTGTTATGGTTTATTATGTACACACCTACTATTATGGAGTCAATTGAATAATTCAAGTATTCCTCATGAATGACTTGTCCTTCTAGTTTGCTTGGATTAATCAATTGTTATGGATACTACCAGTTCACCTAAGAAGTGGTTGTGTGATGGTTAATATACATCAAACCTACCAGTTGACTTGCTAGTAACATGGAAGTTAATTGATGTAAGGTAGCATTTTCAGTACTTGACCAATATAACGCATATGAGATCCTTGAACTGAAGGATACTTTTAATATTATTCTATCAACTTTATGTGCAACCAACTATTTAATTATACTAGTTATCAATCTAAGCTCATATCACAATCTATACATATTGTCCTATCTAAAATAAAAACTTCACTGTTTTTATTTTATTTCCTAATTACACACACTCTTTGTGGGATCGATACTTGGACTTAAAACCGAGAAAACTACAATTCGACCACTTATACTTGGGTGTATACATATAAATTCGATCACAAAAAAGTGTGAATCAAGTTTTTGGCACCGTTGCCGAGGAGTAATGGTAATTTGAAATTAAATAAAATACAAAAGTTGTTTATTTGTATTATATGTATGTAAAGTATGTTTTCTTTTTAAATAGTTTATGTTTGTTCATTTATCTGTAGGGTCTGTAAATCAGTCATCTCCTTCATCTTCGTCTTCGTCATCTTCATCTACAAAAGAATCATTTGAACTAAGTATGACTAGAAACGTATCTAGGGAAGAACAACCTAGAGAACAAGAAGTAGTTCAAAATATTCGACCATTAAGAGAATATTTACATCCAACCTGAACTAATGTCCTGTCATGTTTTGCTTTTCCAACAAATGCTCCAAACCTTAATATTAAACTAGAAACAATACAATTATTACCCCAATTTCATGGTTTGGAAACTGAAAATTTTTATGTGCATATGAAAGAATTTGAAGAAGTCCATGGAACGTTGCAAGATAATTTTGAAATGGTTAGATTAAAAATTTTTCCGTTTTCTTTAAAATATAAAGCAAAACAATGACTTAACTTTTTAAGAGCTAATTCCATCACAAATTGGCAAGCTTTACATGCTGAGTTCTTTAAAAAAAAATTTCCTGTGCATCGTACTAATACATCAAGACGTCAAATAATGAACTTTTCTATTNGAAGTCCATGGAACGTTGCAAGATAATTTTGAAATGGTTAGATTAAAAATTTTTCCGTTTTCTTTAAAATATAAAGCAAAATAATGGCTTAACTTTTTAAGAGCTAATTCCATCACAAATTGGCAAGCTTTACATGCTGAGTTCTTTAGAAAAAAATTTCCTGTGCATCGTACTAATACATCAAGACGTCAAATAATGAACTTTTCTATAAAACAAGGTGAAAATTTTTATCAATGTTGGGAAAGATTTAAGATCTTCTCCAAGCTTGTCCATAACATGCATTTGAAAACTGGACTTTAGTTGATTTTTTCTATGATGCTCTTCCACTTGCAATGTGACAATTTGTTGAAATGATGGCGTAGGGGGAATTTATGAGTAAAAATCCTGAAGAAGCATTTTAATTTTTTGATACTATTTCTAAGAGTTCCCAGATGTGGGACTCAACTTCTTCAAATACAATGGAAACTAAGCCATCTATGTTCAAAAGAGGAAAATATGTGTTAAAAGAAGATGATGATTTAAGAGCTAAAATGACTAATTTATCTTGAAAACTAGAAGCTTTAGAAATGAAAAAAATAAAACAAGTGTCTATTGTGTCAACTACTGATCAAATATGTGAAATTTGTGCGTTATCAGAACATCCTGCAGCGGAATGTCCAACTATACCTGCATTCAAAGAAGTTTTAATTGAACAATCTAATGCTGTTCCGACTTATAATAAGCCTTATTTGAATCTATATTCTGAAACTTACAATCTAGGATGGAGGAATCATCCAAATTTTAGTTGAAGAAATACACAACCTACAAATCAAACACAAGGTCCACCACAGTCACAAAATCAACAACAATATCAACCATACCAACCCCACAAGGAAGAACTCTAGAAGATACTATGAATCAATTTATTCAAAGTCAAATGAGTTT
This sequence comes from Ilex paraguariensis, assembly GCA_963454935.2. Classification (NCBI taxonomy): domain Eukaryota; kingdom Viridiplantae; phylum Streptophyta; class Magnoliopsida; order Aquifoliales; family Aquifoliaceae; genus Ilex; species Ilex paraguariensis. The sequence continues at coordinate 380,352 of CAUOFW020003647.1, read as the reverse complement.
TAACACTCAAACAACTCAAGCTTTTAATGATTTTAAAGCCCAAACTTCTCAAAGTATTGAAGATATCAATAGTCAACTAGCTAAGTTGACTCAATCTCTCAGTATACCAGAAAAGAAAAAATTCTCATCTCAACCTAAACCTCCGCAAAGTCAAAGTCAAGTTAATGTTATATCTTCTGAACCTTGTCCAAGTCAAGTACAACCAATCACAACGTTAAGAAGTGGCAAGGTAATTGATAAAACTACTAAACCTAATATCCTCAAGAAAATACGTAAGTCAATTCCGATCAATGAACCACTTGAACCTGAACCTTCAATTGAAAAACAACCCGAAGTACAAAATANTCAAGTTAATGTTATATCTTCTGAACCTTGTCCAAGTCAAGTACAACCAATCACAACGTTAAGAAGTGGCAAGGTAATTGATAAAACTACTAAACCTAATATCCTCAAGAAAATACGTAAGTCAATTCCAATCAATGAACCACTTGAACCTGAACCTTCAATTGAAAAACAACCCGAAGTACAAAATAAAAAAGATCAACCATGTCTTATTCCTTTACCTTTTCCTCAAAGAGTCAAGAAAAGTCCATCTGAAAAAGATCAATATGAGATCATGGAACTATTTAAACAAGTCAAGATTAACTTTCCTTTATTAGATGCCATTAAAAGAGTTCCAGCTTATGCTAAGTTTTTAAAAGATCTTTGCACAATAAAAAGAAAAACAAATGTACCAAAGAAATCATTTTTCACTGAACAAGTCAATACTATAATACAACATAATACTCTTCTTAAGTACAAAGATCTAGGATGTCCAATAGTCTCATGCATCATTGAAAATTTCCGAATTGAAGAAGCTCTGCTAGATCTTTGAGCCAGCTGTAATTTAATGTCATATTTGGTGTAGGATTAGGTGAACTAAAACCCACCAGTGTTACACTACATTTAGTAGACCGATCAATAAAAATGCCACGAGGGATTGTGAAAGATGTTATCATCCAAGTTGATCAATTTTATTTTCTNTGAAGAAGCTCTGCTAGATCTTTGAGCCAGCTGTAATTTAATGTCATATTTGGTGTATACACAATTAGGATTAGGTGAACTAAAACCCACCAGTGTTACACTACATTTAGTAGACCGATCAATAAAAATGCCATGAGGGATTGTGAAAGATGTTATCATCCAAGTTGATCAATTTTATTTTCTAGCAGATTTTATCGTAATAGATATGCAATCAATTTTTCATGCATCTGCATATATACCTATTATTCTAGGTCGACCATTCCTAGCTAAATCAAATACGTTGATTAATTGTAGAAATGGAATCATGAAACTTTCATTTGGAAACATGACCTTGGAATTAAATATTTTTAACAGTGCAAAACAACCTAGAGAGGAGGAAGAAATTTGTGGGGAAGATGTAATTGATGAGATTGTAGAGGAGAAATTTAAACAACTATTCTTGTTCTGACCCTCTACAAGTCTGTTTGATTAACGCTGTTATTGATAGTGAAAATTCTGATGTGCAATTTTATGCTTATTTGTTAAATTCTTCACAGGAAATATCAGGGACTGTAAGAAATTTAATTGAGAACTTAAGCCTGATTGATCTATTCTTTATGTATCTCTTGTATATAGTAGTTATAATTTCTCTTTTGTGTTTTCATTTCTTTTGTATAGGTTCTTTGTTTGTTTTGCAAATTAGGTTTTGTACTATGGATGTATCTCACTTCCAGATTAGATTAGCAATTGTCTAATATTCTATTTCATTTATGCTATACATCGCAGATAATGCCTAATTTAAGTTGGGGAGGTATGAGTGTGAATTTATTATTTATATTTAAAGTATTAGTTTTATTTTAAAATTTATTTATTTTTGTGACTGACACACGTTAAAGAATCAGGTAGTGAATCAATTATTATTATTCAAAAAAAATAGTTATAAAAAATGTACGAAAAACTATTTTAGTTAAGTTTAATTCTACTGTGTCATCTTCCAAAAGATATCCATGCATTGATCATGAAAAAAAAGCTAGAAGAGTAATAAATTTAGAAAATTTTGAAAGTCAACTAAGACCTCTGTGCGGAAAAAGTATATTTTCCAAACACCGACGAGCAAATCATCTGGGTGGTTGTGTAAGATGTGATCATTTAGAACATTTAAGATAATATAATCAGTGTGCGGAGCCAATTTCAGGTCGAGCGTTGGTGGATTAGGTATGGTCAGAGTAAGAAGTACCCTGAGACACCATCCTATTCTACCCCAATGTTAACAAGATATGTAAGAAATGAAGTTAACTGTGTCACTAGTAATATTGATACAGATAGCTCTGAGTCTAAAACAATGTGATCAAAATAATATACAGAAAATTTGTACATATTCAAAAAAAATATATAAATAACTATAAATTAATTAGGAAAATTAGTAAATAATAAATAACAAAAAAATAAAAACAATAATTTTTTGAAAAGAAAAAACTTTGCTATTTTTCACTCAGCTTTTTAAATTATGCACTTTTACTTATGTACTTGAACTTTAATTTATGTTTTGCACTTGTTTGCTTTAGACTGATTTGTCTTGAACTTATGTGTGTTTTAAACTTGTTTATTTTGAACTAATGTGTGTTTAAGTTTGTTAATCTTTAATGTTGATGTTAAGTTTGTTAACGTTAATTTTGAAACTTATGCTTTTAAATTAGGAAGACTAGTTTATTTGATTCACAACTGAATTAAATTTTTATTCTCATGTGTTGCAAGAATAGTCTCAATCTAATCACGCGGGATTTTCATATCTTAGTTGTTCATTATCTTAATATTTTTGTTTAAACATATTCTTAGAGACACAAATTGAGATCTTATTCAAAGAGAAAGATATCAAATATCTGGAGTTTCTTTTTGTATATTATATGGATGATCCGATCCGCAAGAACCATGATTGGGAATTGTTTGATCGTCTTTCTCTGAGAAAGAGGCGAAATATAATCAACTTGAATTCGGGACCGCTATTCGAAATCTTAGTGAAACACTGGATTTGTTATCTCATGTATGCTTTTCGTGAAAAAATACCAATTGAAGTAGAGGGATCTTTATTATTGAAAACCTTGTGAAATTTTACACTCTTTATATGTGTAGTTAAGATGTAAAACCTAGTACAGATTTTGAACCAATCTTTATTGGAGAGATACTCTACATCTACTCAAATACGAATCTTCGATTCAACGGTAAACTTTCTTTGAATAATCTCATTGCCTTTGTTTTGATTGGCACTTGTTGAATTGTATTATTAGCATTGTCCTTAAATTTTTTTACTTAAAAATTATACAAATATATGATTTTTGGAAAATGATCTTAGGCCATTTGTGACTAAATCTTGAGCCTTAACCATTTCTTTTACAAAATTATATCCTTAGTCAACCATGATTGAGCCTAACAAAATACAAATTCTTTTCTTGAAACCCAAGAAACACTCGAGCTAAATAAAAATATATTAAACCTACCTTGCTATTTAATTTTCTTGCACCCTCTTTTAAAACAACAGAATACAGAAAAACAGAAGAAGAAAAAGAAGAAAATGTAGAAAAGAACAAAGAAAGGCAAAAGAAGGATCCCAGTCCAAAGAAAAGAAATTTGTAAAAGAAAATAGAAAGAAAGAAAAGAGCTAAGAAAATGAAAAAAATGAAATATGAAAAAAATAGAAGAATAAACATGCAAAGTCATACGAGAACTAGAATGAGGTGTGTCATAATACTAAAGATAGTATTTGAATCCCATTGACGTCATTTCATACACCTTAAACCCATGGCCACATTACAACCTTACTAAAGTCCTTTTTGATTCCAGAAATCATATATTTGTATTAATCTTATCAATTCTAAAAAGGAAAATGTTAATAATATATTTAATGTAGTGTTAATATCCATTCATGAGATTATGTCAAATTCCAATTTTATTCGAATAACCGCTCTTTTAATTAACTACATGTGAAATTATTTGCTTTATTAACTGTATTCCAATCACATGTAACTTGTGAGAATTGTCACTATAACAGGTGTGTTCTTTTGCTGAGTGCATTCCAGGAAAGGATTGACATCAAAACTACCATGAAAGAGGATAAAATTTCTAAAGTGATTTTTGAAAATAAAGAAATCACTACACAGACACGTAAGTTTTTATAAAAATATATAGATAATGTTACAACTAATGTATGTTACTCTTATAGTGATCAGAAAAGGAAGTATTCTAGCAAGACAGAAAGAATATTGATTTAATTTTACGTGTGAAAAATATGAATTATTAAGTCCTAATTACTGAAGTTTGTAGGTAGCTTCACTGAAAACTTTCACGAGACAGAACTCGTCCATTAGGGATCACCTAGAGGTTTAAAGGCTTATTGCATATGCTAAACACAATCGTGAAACGATCTACGAAAATGATTTTAATTTTGTTTATAGTTTGTTAAATAGTTTTTACTAGGGACTAGTAAAGTTTAAGTTGAGAGTATGATTAACTCTAATGAATATATAAATTAGAATAGTTGAATAAGTCAAATTAGTAAAATAAAATAACAAAAAACTAGTAATTAAGGCCAATCAGGGTTTGATGTAGAATTACTACAAAATACAAAGAACAAGATGTCAAAGCTTGAAACAATGCAGGACTGAAGTGTAATTTCCACAAAACATGAGTCAGCATCCAAGTTGATAATCCAGCAAGATGCCACTGTCCAGATGGTGGGAGAGGCGTCTGGACAGTCCTCCAAAGGGGCTGAAGTTGATCTGCCACCTCCTGTTTTCCTATCCTCTATATAAAGCCATGCAAGCCTCCATTTCAAAGGGGGCCAGATTGAAGGGAGTCCAGAGAGATTTCAAAAGAGAAAAAGAAAGAGAGAAAGAAGAAGTCAGATACAAATCCAGTTTGTCATACACTTTAGTCGAAACTCTGTATTTATACATTTCTGTTGTATCTTTCTATTCGGATAGTCGAACTGTCGCCACCTTTTTGTCTTAATTTATAATAAAGGTGATTGTGTTTTAGTTTTTCCTTGTGAAAGAAGTTTTAGAGTTTGTATTTTAATTTCAGTTGTAATGAAAACTGCATGCACTCCGTGCTTGTCTATAGCAATGAGGTGTGAGTAGTTACTTATATCCTCTAATGAGAGGTAAACCTATGTACAATATTGGTTAACTCTTGGAAATGCTGATGTTTTATTCATATATTTATCTATATATGTATTATAAACTTCATGCATGATACAGTGATATACGTAATTTCGGTGCTGTGCCTGGAATTATGTTATCAGTGCATCATGAACCTGCAGGTTAAATATCTATGGTGTTCCTATCGGTATGGCTAGTCCTCCATCAGAACGTTGAAGATTTTCTACTGATGCATGGTACAAAACCTAAATAATCCTCATGAATGGTGTGTCCTTCTGGATTATCAGGGTTGTTTAACTACTATATGTAATTATCAGATTAATGACCTAAGTGATCCTCATGAATGTCTTGTCCTTCTGGATTACTAATATTGTTTAACTAGTATAAATGATAATATTTCCAGTCGAATGTCTATGACATTCCTATCAATATGGTTTATCGTCCACCGGAACACTGAGGATGTTTAACTGGTATATATATCACAGATGATCTATTAAATAATTCAAGTCTTCCTCATGAATGACTTGTCCTTCTGGTTCACTTGAATTAGTCAAATGACACATCCATAACCAATTAACCTAAGAAGTTGTTGTGTTGTAACTAATACCACAATTTAACCTAAGAAGTGGTTGTGTTATGGTTTATTATGTACGAACCTACTATTATGGAGTCAATTGAATAATTCAAGTATTCCTCGTGAATGACTTGTCCTTGTGGTTTGCTTGGACTAATCAATTGTCATGGATGCCACCAGTTCACCTAAGAAGTGGCTGTGTGATGGTTAATATACATCAGACCTACCAGTTGACTTGCCATTAACATGGAAGTTAATTGATGTAAAGTAGCATTTCCAGTACTTGACCAATATAACAAATATGGGATCCTTGAACTGAAGGATACTTTTAATATTATTCCATCAACTTTATCTGCAACCAACTAATTAATTATACTAGTTATCAATCTAAGCTCACATCACAATCTATCAAATGTTGTCCTATCTAAAATAACAACTTGACTATTTTTATGTTATTTCCTAATTGCACACACCCTTCATGGGATCGATACTTGAACTTAAAACTGAGAAAACTACAATTCGACCATTTATACTTGGGTGTATACATATAAATCCGATCACACAATAGTGCGAGTCAAGCTCTCACATTCTCATCAAGATCATGAACTATCAACGTCCCTGGTCGACATATATCCACCCAAAATCAATAAAAAAGTAAAGATTGAAGAAGCATTTAATAGCCACAATGCTATAGTACTTTGATTGTGGTCGTCGAATAATGCCCTAAGTAAAAATATCCAATAATAATCAAATCAACCCACTTCTATGTAAAATGAATCTATCAAGTGGACTCAAAGAGAACAGTTATGCCAGAAAGGAGATGGTTCAACAAAAATTGAAAAAAAAAAACTTACGTTGCGATGCCCCTAAAACCGAGGGTCCTTTGTCAATCCGTTGAACACCCATCAACCTACGAAAATACCCATAAATGCCGCATAACTCAATACCACGTCACAATGTCCCCTTTACTAGGAACACAATGACACCAAGTCCAGGCAAAGTCTCCCTTGCACAGGGCACTCCCAAACGTACTACCTGTCTACATTTCAATCACATGACCCATCCGAGGTCCAATATACATCAATGCATACTTATTTAATGTCCATTTATATTGTTTGACCAAAAGGACCCAAGACCCAAGGACCTAGCAAAACATTTCAATATTTCAATTTAGCTCCCCATGTTTGAACATGGAATGTCGTTCGAACGTGGACTGCTCCCAGTACTTTGGTTCTCTGCAGAGATGCCAAAGTACTATAAGCTCATTACATTCACACGTGAAAATGTGGCATTCGAACGTGGAAGTGGTGTTCGAATGTGGATTGCGTTCGAACGAGGGTGACTCCCAGTACTTTGGTTTTCTGCAGAACCCTAAGTGTTGTGAGCTCCCTACGTTAAATTGAGGAAGTGGCGTTCGAGCGCCAACTGCGCCCAATTTTTCCTGTTTTAATTTCCAATCCACTCCAATCAATTCCATATCAACCCAACACATGTATAATGAAGTTTTTCATATAAAACATGGTCTATACAAGTTCCATTACAATCATTTTCATATATTTACATGCCCAAAGTCAAATTTCATAAATGTTTTACAAAACATGGATCAAAAGGCACAAGTCGGCTTTTTTTCATCCTTGAGGCCCCAAGTGAGAGCCACCCACCGGTGTATAATCTGCACCTAAAATATTTTCCCATAAAGGGTGAGTCAGGCTCAATAGGGTATCTCCTAAAGAGGTTACTCTCCAACCTAAGTGAACATGAAATGTTCACATGCAACATTCAAAAAGCAACAACCATTCCAAACAAGAAGATGCAATTCAATGTTAGGAACCACCATGTCATGCCATAACATGAGATGAGACTCACTCATGCACTACAACCCGAGCTCTCACCGGCTCCCATCACCCATGCAATGCCATAAGTATAAAATCGAGCATTTTAAGCCCCCGCCATTGATGTTGCACATCCAATGACTATTTAAAATCTTCGGGTCTTTCTTGAGGTGGGTATCTATGGACTTACACCAACGGGCACCCGACTGACATAGAATTCATGGACTTCTATCAACGGTTCCATGTACACTGACACACTTTATGGGCTCAATATCAACGGAGTGCGTATCCATATCACTGGGTCCTACACCCGAGGGACAGTCTAGCCCTTCTTGCTAACCTTGATCCAATTTTCAATACAAACTGTGTGACTCAGTCAAATCTTCGATCCAAATTTTTCGAGTCCACCCATTATCTATCAAGTGTGATGTCTAATGACTACCATGCACCCACACTCACACTTATGCTTCATGCCCATGAATACGATATCTCCATGCAAATGCAATATAATGTACAATTGCAACACCAATATCATGTACAATATTGAAATATTACACTCTTTGCATATGTAGTAGAGATGTAAAACCTACTGCATATTTTGAACCAATCTTTCTTGAGAGATATTCTACATCTACTCAAACAATAATCTTTGATTCAACGGTAAACTTTCTTTGAATAATCTCATTACCTTTGTTTTGATTAACACTTATTGAATTATATTATTAGCATTGTCCTTGAACTTTTATTTAGAAAAAATATAGATATATGATTTCAGAAAAATGATCTTTGGTCATCTTTGATTAATCTTGAGCTTTAACCATTTATTTTACAAATTATATCCTTAGTCAGCCGTGATTGAGCCTAACAAGATATATAAATTCTTTTCTTAAAACCCAAAGAAATACCCCAGCCAAATAAAAATATAGTAAACCTACCTTTGCTATCTATTTTTCTTGCACCATCTTCTAAATCAGCAGGATATGGAAAGAAAAGGAAGGGCAAAAGAATGATCACGGTTCAAAGAAAAGAAAAATCTGAAAAAAGAAATTTCAAGGAAAAAAAGAAAGAAGGTAAAGAGCCAAGAAAGTGAAAATGGAAAAAATAAACATTCAAATTCTTAGAAAAGAAGAGGTGTGCCACAATATTAAAGAAAGATAGCGTTTGAATCCCACTAATGTCGCTTCATAAACCTTAACCCGATGGCCACATTACAACCCTAATAAAGTCCTTTTTGATTCCGGAAATCATTACTCCTATCATCCAAAGAAGGAGAATGTTAATAAAATGTTTAAGAAAGTGTTTAAGAAAGTGTTAATATTCTTTCATGAGATTATGTCAAATTCCAATTTTATTCGAATAACCGCTCTTTTGATTAACTACATGTGAAATCATTTGCTTTGTTACGAATATTCCAAACACTTTTAGTTTTTGAGAAAATAATCACTATAACATGTGTGTATTCTTTGTTTAGTATATTCCAGAGGAGGATTGACATCACGAACTACCATGAGAGATGGTAATATTTCTTAAGTGATTTTTAAAAATAAAGAAATCATGATGCACACACACACAAGTTTTTATAAAAATATATAGATAATGTTACAACTAACGTGTGTTACTCTTATAGTGATAAGAAAAAGGACATATTCTAGCAATGCACAAGAATATTGATTTAATTTTACTTGTGAAAAATATGAATTATGAACTCCTAACTACTGAACTTTGTAGGTAGCTCCACTGAAAAACTTTCATGAGATAAAACTTGTCCACTAGGGATCACCTAGGAGTTTAAAGGCTTGTTGCATATGCTAAATGCAATCATGAAAAAATCTATGAAAATGATTTTACCTCTGTTTGTATTATATTTGTAAATAATTTTTATAAGTTTACTAGGGACTAGTAAAGTTTAAGTTGAAGAATGTGATTAACCCTAATTAGTATATGAATTAGAATCGTTAAATAAGTCAAATTGGTAAGATAAAACAATTAAAATCTATCAATTAGGGTTTGTGTGTGAGCTAGGGTTTTATGTGTGATATGTTTAAAAATTTCAAGGTTTGATGCGAAATTTACGAAAAATACAAGGAATAATGTGTCAAAGCTTAAAAGAGAAAAAGAGAAAATACAAGGAATATGCATGACCTCCTTGTTCTTGAGTTAGACAGCCAGACATGGGAAAAAGAGAAAGTAATACCCAATCTGGTCTGTCATACTCTCCAGCCAAAACTTTGCATTTCTACATTTCTGTGTTATCTTTCTATTCGGATAGTTGAATTGCCGCCACTTTTTTGTCTTAACTAATAAGAAAGGTGGTTGTAATTCAGTTGTTCCTTGTGAAAGAAGTGTCCGAGTTTGTATTTTAATTACTTTGTAATAAAAACTACCCGCACTACTTGCTTGTATGTAGTAATAGGGTGTGAGTAGTTACATATATCCTTCAGTGAGAGGTAAACATATGTATATATATANTACTTTGTAATAAAAACTACCCGCACTCCTTGCTTGTATGTAGTAATAGGGTGTGAGTAGTTACATATATCCTTCAGTGAGAGGTAAATACATCTATATATATATTATACTTTATGCATGATACGGTAATGTACGTAATTGGAAGTGACAGCCCGGAATTATGTCATCAGTGAATCATCAACCTGCTGGCTAAATATCTATGGTGTTCCATTGGTATGGCTTGATCTCCAAAGAAGCACTGAGGATATTTTAACAATTGCATGGTATATAAAACTATCAGATTAATGATTTAAGTGATTCTCATGAACGACTTGTCCTTCTAGATTACTAAGGTTGTTTAACTGGTATACATAATAATATTGCCAGTTAAATATCTACGGTGTTCCATCAGTATGGCTTGACCTCCAAATGAGCACTAAGGATGTTCTATTGTAGCATAGTATAATCATCAGACTAACGATCTAAGTGATCCTCATGAAGGGCTTGTCCTTCTGGATTACTAGGATTGTTTAACTGGTATATAACTAGCTAACCTGAGAAGTTGCTATGTTATGATCTATTAATACCACCAGCTAACTTAAAAAGTTGTTGTGTTATGGTTTATTATGTACGTACATATAATATTGCTAATTGAGTAATTCAAATGATCCTCATGAATGACTTGTCCTTCTGGATTATTATGGTTAGTCAATTGACACATGTATACGATCAACTAATCTAAGAAGTTGTTGTATTATGATCTATTAGTTCCACCAGCTAACCTAAGAAGTTGTTGTGCTATGATTTATTATGTACGTACATATTATAACATTGTCAATTGAGTAATTCAAATGATACTCATGAATGACTTGTCCTTCTAGGTTATTAGGGTTAGTCAATTAACACATATATACGACCAGCTAACCTAAGAAGTTGCTGTGTTATGATCTATTAATACCACCAGCTAACCTAAGAAGTTGTTGTGTTATGGTTTATTATGCACATACTTACTATCATATGGTCAACTGAGTAATTTAAATGATCCTCATGAATGGCTTGTCCTTCTGGGTTATTAGGGTTAATCAATTGACACACGTATACCACCAGCTCACCTAAGAAGTTATTGTGTGATGATTTATATACATCAGACTTACCGGTTGACTTTCCAATGACATGGAAGTTAATTGCGGTAAGGTAGTATTTCCAGTATTTAACCACTATAAAGCATATGAGATCCTTAAACTGAAGGGTACTTTTTATATTATTGTCTTCTCACAATTTATTTGCAAACAACTATTTGCTTAAACTAGTTATCAATCTAAGTTCACATCACAAGCTATCTCAAGCTCTCCTATTTTAAACAACAACTGCACTATTTTCATTTTATTTCCTAATTATTAAAACTCGTTGTGGGATCGATCTTGGATTGAAACCGAANCACATCACAAGCTATCTCAAGCTCTCCTATTTTAAACAACAACTGCACTATTTTCATTTTATTTCCTAATTATTAAAACTCGTTGTGGGATCGATCTTGGACTGAAATCGAAAAAACTACAATTCGACCACTTATACTTGGGTGTATAATATAAATCCGATACCACACAAAAAGTTGAATCAAGATGTTTTGGTGCAGTCGGTTCTTAGTGCCATACCAACTCATCTACTGGCGTGTGTGAATATTCCTAAAGGTATTATTGCTCGAATGAACTCTATAATGGCATCCTTTATTTGGTCTGGTAAAGATGCAACTAGGAAAAGGCATTGGTGTTCATGTGCTAATGTTACATTGCCTAAGGAAGAGGGTGGTCTTGGATTAAGGAAGTTTGATGATATTTCCAAAGCTTTTAAAATTAAGCAAGTTTGGAATTTGATGCATTGCTCTACTTTATGGTCTCGGATCTTGTCTGCTAAGTATCTTGGTCATCGAAATGTTTTGAGTAATTTAAGACGATCTTATTCGAAGAGTTACAAAAATTTATCTCCTTGGTTTGATCAAGTGGTGGCCCACTCCAAGATGATTATTGGAAATGGAACAGGAATTGATTTTTGGTGTGACAATTGGTCTGCTTTAGGCCCGTTGATTTTGAAAGTACAAGAGCAGCCACAGAATTTTCCAAAGCTAAGAGTTGTGTATTCTAATGGTCGACGGGATTTTTCATTATGTCCAGAGTTGAGTGAGCAGGTAAGCTTTGAGCTATCTTCTCTACAGTTTTCATTTTATGATAAGCAAGATTTATTGGTGTGGACGCCTTCTTCATCGGGAAAATTTACAATCAAATCAGCATAGTCCACTATTAGACAGCGTGAGCAACAGAATTTAACTGCTACTTTAATCTGGGGACAGCAAGTTTCACCAGCAGCTCAGCTTGTAGGATGGAAAATTTTGAAGAATACTCTTCCAACAGATTCCACTTTTATGTCCATTAGAGTTTCGGTTGCTAGTAAATGTTTGTTATATATGCAAGGTTCTGAAACTGTGGATCACCTTTTTATTCAATGTAAGTATGCTGAGGCAGTATGGCATGGAATATCTTCTGCTATGAATTTCAGCTTGGTTACGGGTGAAGGAGCTTTAACAAGGTTTAGAAGATTGGTAAGGATTTATAAGAAAAGATCCATTGCTCATGGACTTCTCCGGGGCGTTTCATTGATTGTTTTCTGGCAATTATGGAATGAAAGATGTCGTCGTTTGTTTGAAGGAAGTAAGTTGCACTCTTCTGCTCTGATTATTAGAATTAAAAATTTTATTACTTATCAAAGGTACGTTATAAAGCCTAAAGATACTGAATCGAAGAAAGGGCAAGAGCTTTTGGCTACTCTTCAAGTCTCTCCATCTCTGGTTAGGAAAAGAGCTATATGGGTATCTTGGAACTGTCCACCAGCTGGTTTTTTGAAGTTGAAACTTGATGGCTCAGCGAAAGGAAATCCAGGATGGTCAGGCGGAGGTGCAGTGGTGCTAAATCAGAGGGGGCAGCTTGTTATGGCAGCCTCAAATTTTTATGGGGTATGTACTAATATGGAAGCTGAGATGAAGGCATTAATGGATGGTTTAAAGCTTTACTATAGCTTTGGATTGTCTGATTACGAGTTGATTATTGAGACAGACTCCAAATTCTTGTTGATATGTTAAAGGGCAGCTGTGAGTCTAATTGGAAATACAGGGCTTTGTTTTATCAATTGCAGAATCTTCTCGAAGGGTTGAAGTTTGAAATTCAGCACATTTATTGCGAGGCGAATTTAGTTGCTGATTATCTGGCCAATCAAGTAGTCAAGGAACGTGCCTATAAGGAAATTAATTTGGGATTCTCTTCCAGCTGAAGAGCGTAATCTTCTCCTACAAGATCAAAGGCAGCTACGTGTTTTCAGAGTGAGGAATGTTGCACAATAATTTTGGCTATATTTTCAGCTCTTTCAAGCTTGTCAGAGCTATTTCAGCTGAGTTTTCTACTTTGATAGATCCATTATGCGAGGTATTCTTCAGCTGGACTGTTCATGTTACTGTTCATTGCACATTCAGCTAGATACGTTTAGCTAATGTCTGGGATTTAGTCACTCCGTCAGCTGGTTTTCTACTCCTTCAGCTGTTAATTCTTGTTGAAATTTAATGATCCTTCTTCAGCTAGGAGTCATTGGACCAAGCCCACAGCTATGTTGTGGATGATCACTGTTCACGTCACTTGGACTGCTCAGCTGGTTTTTTTTTTTTGCAGCTCAACTCTCAGGAACTCACAGCTGCTACAACTTCAGAATTTTTTTTTTAATGCTCATCTGTCTCAACTGACCATTAGATTAATATCAGCTGAGTTATTTTCCAGCTGGGGTTCTCACAGTAGGGTATATCTCAGCTGGACTGTTTCAGCTAGATTATTTGTTCCGGCTAAGGCTTTCAGCGATTTGTTCCAGCTTGGAGATCTAGGCAGCAAAGGTTTTTAATGTAGCTGTGGTGGATTTCCAGCTGTCTAAGTGCACTGTTCACGTGACAGTTCCCGTGGCTGTTCAGTTGCTACTGCAGTTGGATTTCTTTCAGCTGATCTCTTTGGTTTTTGTATTTTGATGGCCTCTTCAACTTCATCAGATAAGTCTTTGGAAATTTTAGCTGATCTCGTTTGTCAGCTGGACATTTTTTAGCAGTTAGGCTGCCTCATCTGGTACCTCAACTGGAACCTCCTACTTCAGGTAGACTTTTGTTTCAGCTGGACTCTTGCTGATATGGACTCTTGCTCAGCTGGACTATAGCCACAATTTTTTTTAGTAACTTAGGATAAAGCTTAAATTCTTTTGAGCTTATCCTAATCATTGCAGGCCATTATCTTCAGTTTAGCTATAAAAAATTTTCTTTTCTTTAATTTTAAAATGCATTATGATGTAATTTGCATGCATTTGTTATTTATTATTTTATTTTGCTCATAATGTATTTAGATGCATATCAAAGTAAGGTACATACGTCCCCCTCGCTAGGTGTAGTTTATTTTCAAAATCAATAATATTTTCTCGTACTGTCGAGGTTACTAAAAAAAAAGGGAATAACATCATGACTATTCAAATGTATATGCAAATCATGCACCCAAATCTGCTAGAAGTTATAGAGCTCAATGCATATGAAGGGCCACAAGAAGTNATGTATATGCAAATCATGCACCCAAATCTGCTAGAAGTTATAGAGCTCAATGCATATGAAGGGCCACAAGAAGTCAAAGAGTCCAATGCATTTGAAGGGTCATATGTTACGTACAAATATTCACACCAATACACCACAATCATTGCTGGATTACAATTAAGAGCTAATCAAGCATAGTACTTTTTTTTAACATCCAAGTACGGTAGGCCTTTATATACCAAAGATGGTAAAACTTGGCAGATTGACTTACAACATTTGAAGCAATGGCAGGGGCAAGAAATAGGCAATCTTGCAATCATGCCTGATGATGTTAATAAATGGATGAGCAGAACGTGCGAACTACACAGATCAGCTAGGGTCTAAGTGCTACAAAGTTCATGTGGATTATGATTAGGTTCTTGGGAAGTAGAGATGACTTGCATAGTGAAAATATAGTTGTTCACTGAGCTTAGGAGCTCGGTTAGTCCACTCTTAAATAGAGTCTCTTGTTCCTTGGATCTATATTGATGGCTGCAATGAATTACATAGTGTTTCTCATACAATTGGGGTCCCCCCCTCGATGGAGGCACTGTCCAGTATTTATAGTTTGATTTCTATCTCTAAAGGATCTGCAGTGAGATTCCTACCCTTCATCTGCGGGATTTTCCTTAATTTTGCAGAGAAGATCTTGGGTGGTTAAGAGTTTTGTTAATCACTGTCTTTCGTTATCTTGGAGATGCCTCCTGTTAACCAGTTATTCCTTTCTCATCTCTTTTAATCTTTCATCCAAAGGGAGCTCGAGGTCTGGGCTTCTGATCTCTAGGTTCCTTAACTGAACTCCTTGTCTGACTCCCTTCCGGAGATCATACTTATTCAATATCCTTTTCATGTATCATCAGTTGCCCTCCAGCTCTTGGTTCAAGCAAACTTGGACAAGGGCTGAACTAAGGCTAAGTTGAGGTAGACCTCCACCTGGTGGCCTCGATATATGCACGAAGAGATTTTTGACGATTACAGGTAATCATTTCCTCCCTCGTTTTTCATGCACGTTCTCTTCTTTGAAGTCCCACATACTGTTAGCTTCAAATATCCCTGAGATTGAAGGGAAATGGATCTCATTTCCCTCTTTGAATTCTCTCTCTAGGTGTTACCCTTTCTTCTTCTCTTCAATCTTGCCGGTGTCCCTAGGGTTTGGCAGAAAATCGATGCCCCCTAATTTGACTTGAGGTTTCAATGAAATTCGCTCTTTGTCTTAGTCTTGAGCTTTAGCNAATTCTCTCTCTAGGTGTTACCCTTTCTTCTTCTCTTCAATCTTGCTGGTGTCCCTAGGGTTTGGCAGAAAATCGATTCCCCCTAATTTGACTTGAGGTTTCAATGAAATTCGCTCTTTGTCTTAGTCTTGAGCTTTAGCCCACCATTCATCCTTACCTAGATACACTTCTTGTCCTCTGTTCATCTCTTTGTTTTGGATCCCTCGAATCTGAGGTGGTTTCTGCATTTTTGGACTTTCCGATTTTGTTATTTTAGAAACCGAGGTCGCTCCTTGTCTCGTATTCCCCTCTTTCTGGACCCTTATTCTACTCCTAGGATCTTTGTCATCGGTCGCTGGTGTCTTGACCCCTTGATCCTCGAAGAGTATTTCTCAAAGATTTCTCCTCTTTATAGGTCTTTTAAACTTCCTTACTCTTGCCCAGCCATGTCTGCTTCTTTCGAAGCCACCAGCTCGTCTATCTCCCTCATGGGAGACAGGAAGAAAAGGATACCGATTTAGGAGATGTGGGGGAGGAGATTGATAGATTTCTTGGTGTCAATTCTGTCGACATCGAGAAAAATGTTGAGGTGCCTCCTTCTTCGTCCTCCCTAATACCTAAAAATTGCAACAAAGGTAAAGTCAAGCTGAGCGGCGTAGGGATCTCAGGTAGTGTTAAGGGCGTAGGGGCTGCCTCTAGAGCTGTAGAGCTCGTTGGTTGCAGTGAGGTTTTTCCTATACAAATGAAAGTCCTGGTTGCTCGTTTTGGTTTTCCCCTAGGTGTACAGTTCTGGTGCCTAGACGAATTTACTCGGTATGACTCTGAGGTTCCAGAAAAAACTTGCTTCTTCATAGCTTCTCTCGAGAATGGGCTCAGGTTCCCTGTGCATCCCTTTATCAAGTCCGTCCTCTAACATTTTAGAGTCTGCCCTGATCAAATCTCCCCTAACTTTTGTGGGGTCTTNGCCAAGGTGAGCGGCGTAGGGATCTCAGGTAGTGTTAAGGGCGTAGGGGCTGCCTCTAGAGCTGTAGAGCTCGTTGGTTCCAAAGAGGTTTTTCCTATACAAATGAAAGTCCTGGTTGCTCGTTTTGGTTTTCCCCTAGGTGTACAGTTCTGGTGCCTAGACGAATTTACTCGGTATGACTCTGAGGTTCCAGAAAAAACTTGCTTCTTCATAGCTTCTCTCGAGAATGGGCTCAGGTTCCCTGTGCATCCCTTTATCAAGTCCGTCCTCTAACATTTTAGAGTCTGCCCTGATCAAATCTCCCCTAACTTTTGTGGGGTCTTGGTGGGCCTTCTGGTTTTTTTCAAAAAACAAAATCGGCACCCCTTTTATTCCACTGCTCAGAAATTCTTCAATGTCAAATTCAATCCAGACGATTTTTTGTACATCTCCAATTGGGTGAATACCCCTGCCTTGATCACTGACCTGCCCAACTCTCATAAGAACTGGAAGAAATAGTTTTTCTTTATGTCAGACAAGACATGGGAATTTAACCCTAGTGATGCCACTGACACTCTTCCAGTCATGTGCTCCTAGGTAGGTCCAGATAACCTGGGTAAGCTTAACGTTTTGAGAAAGCCCCCCTCTTTTCCTCTTGTTTGTTAGATGCTAAGCTTGTTTCTTTGGTTGTCCCAGGTATTCGCCCTGAGCAAGGAACAGAGGATAGGAGGATTCTGCTCTTCTTCAGAGATTGGAAATTAGAAAGGTACTTCACTCTGATCGACCATTCTGAGCTCACCAGACTAGGTTTTAGCCCTCCTGAGGTGAGGATTGAGGCTCTTATTCCCATCTCCATTGCCAGCGCTGAAGGGGCATCAGGTAATGCTTTCTATGCTTGTTTCTAGCTTTTAACCCTCCCTCCTTGTTCTCTCCCCTTCTTTTTTTTTTAAACTGGCTCATTCTGTGTTTCCAGGTTCTTCTTCAATGATGCCGACTCAAGAAGCACTCCAAGCCAAGGTTGCTCTTTTGAAGAAAAATAGGAGTGGAAGCAAGCGCAGAGCTGAGGTTGGTTCTGGTGGCGACCTCGCTTCTCAAGCCAAAGTGCCAAGGTTAGGGCTATCCCTTACTTCCCCAACTTCAACTCAGACGGCTCTTATTTCGCCGTCAAGCTTTCTACAAGCTGCAAAGACTCCTTCTCTCCAAGGGACCTCGTCTGCCACTGGGAAGGTGTTTGAGCAAGGGCCGACCTCTCCTTCTTCTGCCAAGGTCGAGAGGGATTTGGAGGTGATCTCTCACGTTCAACCTGTTCTTACCTCTTCTGGGCCATCGGAGAAGTTTTCGAAGGCGCCCCAAAAAAGCTCCAAGGCTGAGAAAGGGAAGCCTATCAAGGAAGAGAAAGGTGATGGCTTTTTTTTTGAAAACGTTGAGCTCACTGCCTGCGCCCTTGACTCCATCCTTCCCACTATCGATGTTCGGAGGGCTGCCGTTATGCCTCTCAAAGACTCTGTTAGCTCAACACTAAATGGAGCTACTACTGTAAGATCCGTTCCTCTTTTAGTCTTACTTTCACCTTAGGCTATGCTGAACTTCGCCTCTGGCTGCATTTGTTTTCAGCTGGTCATTAATGTGAAGGGTTTGTTTAGTCGAATTCGAGGTTTGAAGAGCTCTACCAAAGCTTCGAAGGCGTTCAAGCTCAAAGCCATCGAACTGACTTTTGCCAATAATGACCTCTAGCACCAGATTCAAGGCCTACAGGCACAGGTGGAAAGACAAGCTTCTACCATCAAAGATTTGGAGGTGAATGAGGAGAAGATCAAGGAGGACCTTAGGCTTAAGACTGACACCTGGGCCAAGGCTAGCTGGGAGACATTTGAGGCTCTAGGCTCTTATAGGAGTATGAAAAAAGAATACTATATCTTGGCTGAGACAAGTGATACTCTGCGAAGTGAGCTCGAGGTGCAGAGGTCCATGGTCAAGGAGAAAGATGACCTAGTCGTCAAGCTGATGGATGACGTTACGACTAAGTGGGCATTCGGATGGCTCGCTTTCCAGGATCGGGCTGAAGAATCTAACCCTGGTCTGAACTTTGACTTTGAGATGCCAGCTTAAGAGGAGGTAGAGGAGACCAATGCAGAGGACACAGATGGGACTATAGCTTTTTTTGCTCCTGAGCTCACTCCAGGTGGTGCTACGATCCTTATTCCACCTGCTGAGGTCTTGGCTCTAGGTGTTCTCTCCCTTTCAGTCATTTCTATAGCTCTCCCCTCTGAAGCAATTGTTGTTCAAGTGACTGCCATGCTCCCTATTGTCCCTATTGATGTCTCTACTATTATTCCTTTCTCTTGTTCTAAATTCGCCAACAGCTGGAGCTGAGGTCATTGCTTCTAGCCTCCTAGAGACTTCTCCTCTCTTACCTTGGGGAACTCCTTCTGCTGAACTACCAGGCTCCTCTCATGTTCCTGCTGCTGAGGTCTCAGCTTCTGACCTGTCGAACCCTTCTCTAACTCCCTATTCACAGACTTAGGATTTTTCCTTCTTTTTTTTTNGAAAACTCCTTCTGCTGAACTACCAGGCTCCTCTCATGTTCCTGCTGCTGAGGTCTCAGCTTCTGACCTGCCGAACCCTTCTCTAACTCCCTATTCACAGACTTAGGATTTTTCCTTCTTTTTTTTTGCTTATATACTTGCAAACTACTTTCTTGAGTTATTGATGTAAATACATACTATTTTTCTGAGCTACTGTGTTGCTGTGCATGTATTGCTACATATTGCTTTGCACTGTACTTTCCCCTTCCTTACCATTTGCTTCGAGGAGTGCTTCAGCTCTCCTTGAAGCAGATATGTCCAGAGTCAAAGAACTGTTTGTGAAGTCGAGAAAACTGTTTGTGAAGTCGATGTGACTGTGTCAGGCATGCAGGTTGTCCTCCGTTGTCTAGTTTGAAAACAGTTGAGCTACCTTCACTAGGGTCTGTCATTAGTTTTGGGTGCATGGATTCCAACCAAACCTTCACACAGCAAAAATTGTTTGAATCTACTTTCAGCTTGGCATTGGACGTGAAAAGATCCCTAAATCAGCAAGAATTCTTTTGTTTCTGTGCTATAGTCACCAAGTGGATCAATTTCTTACCTTTAGTGTTTGGATCCCTTTTGGTAGTCGTAAAGCCTCGAGTACTTCAAAGGCTCAAAAGAGTACTGCTTCTCAATAGTTTTCATCTTGGGCTTAAGTTAGCACAAGACCATGTTAACTACGCTTAGAGGTCTTCTTGATACACCTTGGGCTTCCAGAACTAGCAAAGTTGAGAATTGCCTCCCTTCATTTTTTGTGTGCATGCCCAACTACCTTCCAAAAAATTTGCTGCTCCTTAAATTTGGAAACCCAAAGGTCCACCAACTTCTCTTTTTTTTTTGATTCCCTAAAAATCTATGTTCTTAGGTGGTTTCCATAATTTCTTGAATTTTCTTCATTCTTGGAGGCTTCACGTTCTTTGTTTTCCTTTCCTTTGGATCTCTGATGGCTACCCCTCTTTCTTCCTTGTTCAAGGAATGATCTTCCCTTGGGATCGAGTGAAAGTGGCATTCCAACTACTTAGTCACTTCGATGATAACACCTTCGGACTTGGATGAGATCAAGAGGTGGTTCCTCCTCAACTTGGACTTGCCTCTACGAGTCTCATCCTCTGACAAGTCCTACAATTTCCTTCCTTGAGGGGAAGTTTGTTTTTTCGAAGAGGCCCTAGAGATGGGACTTCGTCTGGCCATCCACCCTTCTATTGGGTGGATCCTAGCTTATTATGGACTGTGCTCTTCTCGCCTTTTTCCCAGAGGATGGGGTGCTATGATCAACTTCTTCATCTTCTGGAGACTGCAGGGCAATAAGGATTTTCCTATAATAGCTGAGTTTCTTTATTTTTTTGAGCTTGAAGAGGACGAGGTTCCCTACTTTAGTTGCTTTCTGTGGATGCATTTTAAACTGCGGCCTCTAATTCTTAACCTTTCTTCCTCCCCCGAAGGATGGGCTCAATGTTTCTTTTTTTTCTCTGGGGATTCTTGGAGATCCGCTGAGCTGCACTACAAAGAGTGTAGGGTCCCTCACTCCTGGGGGAGCTATTCTTATACAAGTAAGTGTCTCAAGCGCCTTCTTTGGCTAAATTCTATGATGACTTGTCCTCATTGTGTTTTCTTATTCAGTGCTACAACGACTGCTCTAGACTTTGTTTCTTTCCTAGATTCTCCTAACCCATTCCCCCTGAATCGGATGAGGATGAGGATGGGAATGTTGGTACATCTTCCAGGAAGCGTAAGAGGAGTGGTTCTTCTGGTGGCTCCTTTTCTCCTTCGTTTGGGTCTTCCCTGAGAGCAGTTCTGTTTTCTTCTGCTGGGCAAAAATTGATGAAGTTGCTTTCAAAAATGGAGAAGAAAAGGGACGAGTTGAGGGAGGAGAATGCGCGCCTTCGGACTGCAAATGCTTTGCTGGAGGAGGAAATAACTGAGTTGAAGGGGAAACTTGGGGGAGTGTAGAACCCTTTGTACTCTCACTTTTTGGTACCTTGTAACATTCTCCTACTGACTATTGGATGCTTGTTCTTCATTTGTGCTTATGAACAGTAGAGTTGTTAAGTTCATCCTTTGTTTTATGAGCTGAAAAGCTCATCTTTGATTTATGAGCCAAATAACTCATCTTTGTTTCATGAGCTGAAAAGCTCATTTTTGTTTTATGAGCTAAAAAAGCTCATCTTTGATTTATGAGCCGAAGAGCTCATCTTTGTTTTATGAGCTGAAAAACTCGCATTTATTTTATGAGCTGAAAAACGCACCTTTGATTTATGAGCCGAAGAGCTCATCTTTGTTTCATGAGCTGAAAAACTCACATTTATTTTATGAGTTGAAGAGCTCATCGTTAGCTTTTTAGCTACTTCGGGGGAGTCAAAAGGGTGAATTAAAAACTTGTTGTTTTATTGAGAACAGTCTTACTACAAAAGAATCTTATTGGAAAAATTTCTTAAGATGTTCCGTGTTCCAGNCGGGGGAGTCAAAAGGGTGAATTAAAAACTTGTTGTTTTATTGAGAACAGTCTTACTACAAAAGAATCTTATTGGAAAAATTTCTTAAGATGTTCCGTGTTCCAGGAGTGAGGTAGGATTTTTCCTTCCTCTGTTTGTAGCTCATAATTCCCTGGCCTGACCACCCTTGAGATGATATAGGGACCTTCCCAATTAGGGCCCAATTTTCCATGAATGGGGTCCTTTCTTGCAAGCAGGAGCTTTCTAAGTACTAGATCTCCTACTCTAAAACTCTTATGTCTGACCCTCATGTCATATTATCTTGATGTCTTCCTCTGGTAGCTCTTTATACGCTGGAGAGCTCTGTCCCTCTTTTCATCCAAGAAGTCAAGGTTTAGTAGGAGAGATTCTTCATTGTGTTCTGACTCTGCGAATTCAATCCTAGGTGACGGGATTCCTACTTCCACAGGTGCCACTACTTCAATTCCAAATGCCAGAGCAAAGGGTGTTTCTTGAGATGTTGACCTGACAGTTGTTCTATAGGCCCGCAACACTTCTAGGATGTGCTCTATCCATTTCCCTTTTAGAGCCTCCAGTTTAGTTTTCAAAGTTGCCTTTATAGTTNTCTATAGGCCCGCAACACTTCTAGGATGTGCTCTATCCATTTCCCTTTTAGAGCCTCCAGTTTAGTTTTCAAAGTTGCCTTTATAGTTCGGATGGTGACCTCTGCCTGTCCGTTGGACTGAGGGTGAACTAGAGCTGAAAAATAATTATTTATTCCTAGCTCGACGCAGAATTTTTTGAACTTAGGGTTGTCGAATTGCTTTCCATTGTCNTTGGATGGTGACCTCTGCCTGTCCGTTGGACTGAGGGTGAACTAGAGCTGAAAAATAATTATTTATCCCTAGCTCGACGCAGAATTTTTTGAACTTAGGGTTGTCGAATTGCTTTCCATTGTCAGAGACGATTGCCCTGGGAATCCCAAACTTGCAAATTATGGACTTCCACGTGAAATTCTGAATTTTCTGCTCTGTGATTGTTGCCAAGGGTTCTACTTCCGCCCATTTGGTAAAATAATTCACTCTAATGAGGGAAAACTTACACTGCCCACACCCACGGGAAGGATGTCGAGACCCCATTGCTGGAATGGTCAGGGGCTCACTATTGACGTTAGGAGCTCCGACAGGCAATAAGAGACATTGGCTTGTAGTTGGTAGACTTTACAGTTTTTTACCAGGTCCATGGCATCTCTGAGCATAGTGGGCCAATAATACCCTTGCTTCAAAGCTTTTCCTGCTAAGGCCCAAGCTCCAATATAGTTACCACAAACTCCTTCAGGAATTTCTCTAAATATGTAGTTAGCGTCCTCGTCCCCTACACATTTGAGGAGAGGTGCCAAAAACCCTCGTCTATACAAATTCCCTTGCAAGATCGAAAATCTGGCTGACCTCATTCTTAGCTTTGAGGCTTCCTTGGAGTCTACTGGCAAGGTTCCATTCTGAAGATACTCTCTAATGGGGTCCATCCAGCTTGGTGGGGCCAAAACAGGGCGCACTTCTTCTTCTTCAGAACTTACTGATGGCTCTGCTAGGTGTTCCACTAGTATCAACCTATCCAAGTTTTCCTGCGAGGCAGTTGCTAGCCTAGCTAATGCATCCACTCGTGAATTCTCAGACCTAGGGACATGCCTAATCTNCGAGGCAGTTGTTAGCCTAGCTAATGCATCCACTCGTGAATTCTCAGACCTAGGGACATGCCTAATCTTAACTTGCACAAATTTCTTAATTAGCTCCTGTACCTTTTTAAGGTAAAGGACCATTTTCTCGCCTTTTGGCCTCATAAGAATCCTTTATCTACCTCACCACGAGCTGGGAATCACTGCAGATCTCAAGCTATTCTACCTCTATTGAAAGTGCAAGGTTGAGTCCAGCAATGATAACCTCATACTCTGCCTCATTATTTGAAGCCTTAAACTCAAACCTAAGGGCGTACTCGACATCTATTCCATCTGGGGAGGTTAGAATAAGGCCAGCTGCACTCCCTTGAGCGTTGGCAGCTCCGTCTATCGAAAGCTTCCATACAGGGAGGTCAGGTACCAGCTGAGTCGCCTTCGCATGTGCTTCGAATGTGAATTCTGCAATAAAATCTACTAAAACCTGCCCTTTGATTGCTGTTCTTAGCTTGTACCTGATGTCGAACTCATTGAGCTTGATGGCCCATTTAACCAACCTTCCTGAAGATTCTGGCTTGTGCAATACTTACTTCATCGGTTGCTGTGTTGGTACCTCAATAGTATGGGCCTGAAAATATGGCCTGAGTTTTCTAGCAGTTGTAACCAGGGCTAAAACGAGCTTCTCTATTTTTGGATATCTTTCCTCCTCTCCCCTCAGAGATCTACTATAGTAGTAGACTGGCTATTGAGCTTTGTCTCACTCCCTTACCAGTGCTGCGCTGATTGAAAAATCCAAGACTGTGAGGTATAGGGTGAGTACCTCTCCTTCCAATGGACTCACCAGAACAGGAGGTAAGCTCAGAAAGTCCTTCAAAGCTTTGAATGCTTCTTCAAAACGGGTATCCCATTAGAAGGCCTTCTTTAATACTTAAAAGAAGGGTTGACATTTGTCACTTGATCTGGACACAAAGCAACCCAGTGTAGCTATTCTCCCTTGTGCTGGAAGGTGGCTGCACATCCATTATTGCTTTAACCTTTTCTGGATTAGCTTCAATCCATCTACTGTTGACTATGAAGCCTAAATATTTACCAGCAGACACTCCAAAGGCACATTTGGCGGGGTTGAGCTTCATTCTGTATTCTTTAAGGACCTGGAATGACTCTGCTAGATGCTCAATGTGGAGCTCTGCCTTCAGTGATTTTATCAACATATCATCAATGTAGACCTCCATGGTCGCCCCAACCTGCTTTTGAAATATTTGATTCATTAGGCGCTGGTAAGTGGTTCTAGCATTCTTCAGCCCGAAAGGCATAACCTGTAATAGTACGTCCCTTCCTTCATCACAAAGGAGGTCTTCTCCTGGTCATTAGGATCCATTATAATTTGATTGTATCCAGAGAAGGTGTCCTTAAAGCTAAGGAGCTCGTGTCCAATGGTAGCATCCACAATCAAATCTATCCAAGGCAATGAGAAACTATCTTTAGGGAAGACGCGGTTGAGGTCTGTAAAATCGATGTAGAGGCGCCATTTGCCATTGGTCTTCTTAACGAGGACCACATTGGCTAACCAAACTAGGTATTCTATTTCCCTGATGGCTTTGACATGAAGAAGTTTGCTGATCTCCTCATTGATGTCTTTTTGGAATTTTGGGGTGAAACTTCTCCTCTTCTGTTTAATGGGCTTGCAGGCGGGGTTTACACTGAGTCTATGAGTGATGACTAAGGGGTCGATTTCTTTCATGTCTTCTTGCTTCCAGGCAAAGACTTCCATATTTCTCCTTAGGAACTAAATCAAAAAGTCTATGATTTCCCATCTCAACTTTGATCCCACATAAACTAGGTGTTCTTGCTCTTCATCAACCTGAACTGGCTTCAGTTCTTCTGATGGTAGGGGTCTAGTATCCAACTCATCTCTCATGTCGAGCTCATCTAACTGGATATTTTCTACCTCTTTCTTTTTCATAGATGCCATGTAGCACTCTCGTGCTACCCGTTGGTCTCCGTGGACCACTCCGACTCCATTTTCGATAGGAAACTTTACTACGAGGTGGTAGGCAGAAGGAATAGCCTTCATGGAATTGAGGGATGGCCTTCTGAGCTGCATGTTGTATGTAGAAGGTGCATCACCCACTAGGAACCTTATAGTCTTGGTGGCCTGGCAAAGCGGGTCTCCTAAGGTGAGCACAAGTTGGATGGACCCTAGGGGCAGCACCCTTTCTCCTGAGAATCCCAACAAGTGAGCGCTTATTGGCTCAAGTTTTTCCCTTCCTAGGTCCATTTTTTTGAATGCAGACGCAAAAATGATGTCTGTCAAGCTACCATTATCGATCAAAACTCGATGAACAGTTCGGTTGGGAACAACAGCTCTTACCACCAGCGATCATCGTGGGGATGCTGGCAGCCCTCTAGGTCTGAGTTTGAGAAAGTGATGGTTGTATCCAACCGTGGAGTCTTGGATACAGTAAGCACTCCCAATGTCTCATCAGCTCTAATTCTACGTAATGAGCCTTCATTGCTGCACTGGATTCTCCGCCACTTGCAAATCCTCCATATATCACTTTGATTTGTCACAGAGGTTACTGATGCTACGCAGGGGCTTGTTGCCGAGGAGTTGGAGGTGGTTGAGCTCGGTTCTGATTGTCATTGGCTACAAAGCGTCTCAACTGCCCTTGTTGGATTAGGAATTCAATCTCCTTCTTTAGCTGGATGCAATCGTCGGTGTGATAGCTATGATCCTTATGGTATTCACAGTACTTGGTGGGATCTCTTTTGTTGGATCCATCTTCATCCGAGGTGGCCATCTAAGGAACTTCTCATTCTGTACTTCATACAGGATCTGCGATATCGCGGCGGTGAGAGGAGTGAGCTGCTGAGGTGCTTATCTCAGTTGCAACTCAAGCTGAGGAGGACCTAAGTGATCTTTGACATCTCCCCTTCTTTTGGGGGAGTGACCCTTGTCTCTTCTTGGAGACTTGTCTCGTTCTCTTTCTTTCTTGAGACTTCGATCTCTCTTCTTTTCTTCCTTCACCTTTTCCTTTTGTGAGAGGGAGTTTCTACCTTTGAGAGGAGTGCTTCCTCGCCATTAATATATTTTTCTGCTTTAGCCAGCACCTCTGTCATACTTGCTTGAGGGTTCTTGGATATTGAGAACATCAGATCTTTTGACTGCACTCCTAACCTAGCAATGAAAGCAGTGATAGCGAACTTCTTATCTGAGACATCTACCTTCAGGGATTATGAGTTGAACGTTTGGAAATAAGACTGCAGGTTCTCGTTGGGCCCCTTTTCACATTCAACAGGTGGTAACTTGGCTTTCAGTAGGTCCGGGCTCCTATGAAATGAGACACGAAGGATATAGAGAGCTCCTTGAAGGAAGAGATTGATGTCGGGGGAAGTCTGTTGAACCAAGCTAAGGCTGAGCCTTTTAGAGTGATGACAAAGGCTAGACATTTCATAGGGTCCTGATATCTATGCAGCTCTATTTAATTTTTGTAGGTGTTAAGGTGGTCCATTGGATCTTTAGTCCCATCAAATGTTTCTATCTAGGGCATTCTAAACTTTGGAGGAAGGGAAAAATGCAGCACTCCAACAGTGAATGGGGACTCGGTTTGCTACACCAACGCATCCATTGTCATTGGGGTCTTAACCCCCCCCAGCTTCCTTCATGTGACTGAGCTCCTGCTGGATATCACGAAAGTGTTGCTTCCAGTACTGCTCTCCTCTTTCTTGCTGGAAAGGGAGAAAATAATTTCTCTCGTTCTCGTCTTTTTGACTTTGTCCCTCTTCATTCTCACCATTCCAAGGAGGTAGAGGGGCATGACTACTCTTACCCCCTTCATTGACTTCTTTAAGGGGGTCGAGATGTCAATGCTCTCCCTGCGGAAGACCTCCTTGGGCTGGTCTAGTCTATTGAGGACCTTGCAGGAACTTCAAGAGCTCTTCATTCTACCGAAGCAAACACTGGTTTACTAGGCGAAGGGCCTCCAATTCATTATTTATTGGGGGATAGATCACAAGAGGATCAATTTCAGCAGTGGGGACAAAATCCTAAAGGTTTTCGTGTTGCCCACCACTAGTGGCTTCTTGTTGGTTTTGGATCCGCAAGATATTCATCTTATTTCTGCTTATGTTGCGTGTTGAGACCATCAATCACTGAAGAATCAACGTATTTGTAATAGGAACAATTCTTTCCATAGACGGCACCAAACTGATGGTGTTAATAAATGGATGAGCAGAACGTTTGAACTACACAGATCAGCCGGGGTCTAAGTGCTACAAAGTTCATGTGGATTATGGTTAGGTTCTTGGGAAGTTAAGATGACTTGCACAGTAAAAATATAGTGGTTCACCAAGCTCGGGAGCTCGGCTAGTCCACTTTTAAAGGGAGTCTCTTGCTCCTTGGATCTATATTGATGGCTACTATGAATTAAAGAGTGTTCTTTTACAATCGGGGTCCCCCCCTTTATGGAGGCATTGTCCAGTATTTATAGTTCGATTTCTATCTTTAGAGGATCTGCAGTGAGATCCCTACCCTTCATCTGCTAAATTTTCCATAATTTTGAGGAGAAGATCNTCTTTTACAATCGGGGTCCCCCCCTTTATGGAGGCATTGTCCAGTATTTATAGTTCGATTTCTATCTTTAGAGGATCTACAGTGAGATCCCTACCCTTCATCTGCTAAATTTTCCATAATTTTGAGGAGAAGATCTTGGATGGTTGAGAGTTTTGTGCCTTAATCACTGTCTTCCGTTATCTTGGAGATGCCTCCTCTTAACTAGCTGTTTCTTTCTCATCTCTTTTAATCTTTCATCCGAAGGGAGCTCGAGGTCTGGGCCTCTAATCTCTGGGTTCCTTAACTGACCTCCTTGTCTGACCTCCCTTTCGGAGGTCATACTTAGTCAAAATCCTTTCCATGTATCATCAATGCCAATGGTGGTGACAAGGGCATCTGTGGTAGCGCACAGGTGGCACTAATGGAAGGGGCTATAAGAAATGTGATCCCTTGGTGGTTATAGTCGGGATAGTAGCATTCTACGACTACAGTTGTTGCATATATGATAGAGGTTAAATAGCATGTCTCCGATTTAATAAAATGATATGTGCTCGCCAAAAGAAATAAAATATGCCCTTAATTTAGTGGTGTTATATGTTTATCTTTTGTGGTTGAAGTTTTATGAAGTTTGGAAATGTGTTGTGTTGTTCGGCATATACATAAAAAGTTATACATTGATATGTGCACTATGCATATGTATACGGTCATATGTGTGTCTGAAATATCAAAATGAATCGAGAAGAGGGTGGGTTGTTATGATTATGAAATAATTCTATATTGTGAATGCTTTTATGATGAACACATCAACTACCACAGAATATGAGTTCCCACTAGATAATATTTTATTGTTAGTTAGCTTGAAATCTTAATATGTTTTCCTAAATTCCTATTATAAGTGGCCTTCTTATTAGTAGGATTAGATGGGTTGTTTCGTATTTTCTTGTTTCTATCTTCTTTGGACGATGGTTATTGGGAACCTTTATTTTAATATGTAACATGACTATTATCACCCTTGTGGTGATAGTGTAGTGGAGGAAGAATTGGACAACCTTATGGCTGCTTATAAGGTTGATGAAAAATTTAATTGAATTTTGGCTTTATAAACACAACCATTTTAACAATCTATGTGATAATATATATCTATATAATAAAATACCTCATAGTTTGAATTTTATACCCCATATATTTTTCTCCCCAAAACTTATCACTTCTCACACACTCCATCACCAACATCATTATCATTGTCAAACAATTGGCGGCTACACAGCTACACAACAGAATTTGAGCTTCAACCAACGGCTACATCTATGCCCTTCTTTGAGCTTCATTGTCAGACAATAGGCGGCTACATCCATGCCCTTTTTTTTTTTTACCTTCCTCTTCACTCCTTTCTCTCTCTCTCTGTCTCTGTTACATAGCTCTCTCTGTCTGTCTCTGTTACCTTCCACAGCCACCGACTTCACTGCAGCCAGAGCCACCGCCACCAAGTTCGCTGCAGCCACAGCCACAACCACCGCCACTGCAACTGCCACCGCCATACCCAGGTATTCCCCCCCATCCCTCTTCTACGCAAAGACCCAGCAACCCAGCAGACCCCCACCCTTCTTCCCATGTGCGCAAACACCCTACCCCCCATCTGCTGGAACATCACCTTAATGATTTTTATGACCCGAACTTTTTTTTCTTGGTTTTACTTTTGAAGTCATTCTGTCCATTTTTCTGGTGTTTTGAGGCTACTGTTACATATTTGAAGAACCTACACATTTGGAGAATCTACTGGTTCTACACTTTTGAAGAATCTAGGCATTGTTCACCTTGACTTTTATGTATTTATATAATGACCCCTGCCCAAAGTCTTTTATATTTTGGCTAAACATAATAAAGCTTTTTGATTTAATACATTGCATATGACAACAAACTGATCAGATTCTAAACTGATATGATCCTAATCTTCAATTTTTTAAATCCAAGGTCATTTATAACACTTCAATTTTTTTTTTGATTTTTTTTTTACTTAAACTGATCAGATCCTGATCTTCTGATAAATTTTTTTCTTTATCTCATTAGGGCTATCGTTACCAAAAGAGACTCCTTCGTCATGTAACACTTTAATTTTTTAAAATAGACTGATAAAAAACAATTGTTGTCATGTAGTTTTGCATTATCTATTTAATCTTCCCAGTATTTCGTTGATCTTATTCAGTTGAAGGATGGATTGAAAAGCAGTAGTAAATAGAATGGAGATATGCATATCTCTACTAAAGATTTTATACCACATACATTGCATATCTTTTTTATTTAATACTGAAGTCTTTTATTTAAAATTGTCCCTGACTTTTTGCATTAAGTTAACAACTCCTAACTCAGGAATAAATCTTTGTGTTTTCTATTTTTCATAGAATGCATCTTTTGGTTTTGAAATACCAGTTATAACAGTTCATTTTTTTCAAATTGGGAAGTCTCTTTTTTTTTTGGGGGGGGGGGATAATAATTACTACATATTTCGCTCCAAATTGTCAGGTTTCAAGGGATCAAATGTTTTTCATGCATTTTCAAAAATAAAAAATTCCAAAAAGGTTTTTGATGCGTGCAGTGCATTTAGCATAACCACTAGTTCTAAATGTGACATTGAAGCTGACATGCGATGAGTATGGGGTGCAATGGCTTTAATGAATTAGAGGCTTGCTTGCCTCAGCTGAAGTAACAGAGTTTGTAAATCTTTGAAGTTCTTCATCAAATCATTAACCTTACCCCAGTTGGCATCAAGGCTTGAAGCCTTTGCATACCTGTTTCACACGCACACAACACAAATCATAGATGTATGTTTTAGGAATGGCGGTGGTGGTGGTGGTGACATGTTGATTATATTGCGATTTTGGGTTTTGGGTTGTGAGGTTTAAAACAGGTGTTCATTTTCAGGTGGGAAGCTGTTTCAAAAATTTTCTGGATACAAGTTCATTTTGTAGATACAAGTCCACCTTTATTTGATAAAAAGTTGTAGGTGAATCTATAAATATTTACTGATCCCCCTCCAAGTTTAAAGCCTCTTAATGCTTCACTGTCGATGGTAACTCCATTTACCCTTGCGTTATTAACCTGCATAGAGTTTATTTACCCCTTCAGCAATTATTAGTGGTACCCTCCTTTGTGTATCTGAAGTTCATTTCATTCTTATTTTCAGAATCATTCAAAGATACACAGACTAATCCAATTCTCTCCTCAACCTTCAGCCTAAGGTAAAAGGCTTTAAATTACACCGTTGTAATAGCTAAACTTCAGTTTATATTGTTTGGTTGATACATGTAGTTTATATCGTTTTGTTGTGTGATTGAAGTTGTTTAGGATTATAAATTTTTATTGATGATTTATTAATTTTAGGTAAGCCCAAAGTAAGCTTCTTTTCATTATCTTTCTACTCTTAGGTAAGCCCAACAGTATATTTCTGGCTGTGAATACAATATTTTTGTACTTTTGGTGAACAAATATGTCATGCTCCTTATAATAAGTTATGGTTTTTTTACTTCGTTTGTTTGTACAATGAACCCAGTGCTTATTTCCTTTTCTTTTTTTTTTTGGGATAATCTTGCATTGCATGGAGTGAATGCATATGGAAGTGTTGATTTGATGTTAATTTGTGTTTAATTTGTGTTTTTTGTTATAGGTCCAAAGTTTTGGGTTTCAATATGTTTGGTGGAATAAAGAATATGTCATGTGACCTTACTCCTTAGGCTTGAGAGGCCCTTGACTTCATCTCTAATATAATTGTCCAAGTCAAACTCAACTTTCATGTGGTTATGGTAAAACACATCAATGTGGGTGAGTGGCATTATTGACACTTGCGAGTTGAATATATTTTGTTGTGAATTATGATGCGAATTAGTTTCCATACTAACATGAATCGAAATTTAAGTTATGAAAAATTTCATTATTGATCAACTGAGTTTCGAGTAGTGTTTTTTGTTGAAGTGTAATTTTAGGTTTTCCTAAATGTTGAATTAATTTGAATA
This sequence comes from Ilex paraguariensis, assembly GCA_963454935.2. Taxonomy (NCBI): domain Eukaryota; kingdom Viridiplantae; phylum Streptophyta; class Magnoliopsida; order Aquifoliales; family Aquifoliaceae; genus Ilex; species Ilex paraguariensis. The sequence goes on along the minus strand of CAUOFW020003647.1, from coordinate 348,319 downwards.
GACATATAATTCATGAGATGCCTTTTTTATTAGTTAGAATGCCAGATACCTGAATGATATATGGGTTGATTTAATAAGTGGTGTTTATAATTGGTGAAGTGAAATACTGGTTAATTTACGGGAGTTGCATTTAGTTTTATGTTATAGGCTAGAGTGTTGATATCACCAATGGGTGTCAGCATGTGGTGTAGGTTGGATTGTTTCAGTTATGGGTGAAGGTGCAAAGTTTTTGTTATGGTTGAAAGGGCTATGGTGTTTATGGTTTGTAATTTTAGAAAGTGAAGGGTTAAAAATGAGTTTCTTTGGTATATAGTTGGTTATTAAACAATCTCCTCTCTCTCTCTCTCTCTCATGCACACACACACACACACACACATGTCTTCGGTCATGGTTGGGTTGCACCTGACAAGTGATTAAAATGATTGGTTTGATTACCACTGTGGTAACAAGATTATGTGTAAAATCTTTCAAATTTTTCCTAAATTCCTTACTCCCATATTGATTAATTGTGAATATGTGCTCCTCATTCTTTGTGTGGTTAATTTGTTCACATTGTGTATGCAAGAGTTTTTTTTTCTTTTTTAATGGATGGAGAACTCAAGCTTTTTCTTTCTCTTCATAGGTTCCAAGTGTCCCAACTAACTATTTTCTCTTTGCTAAATATTTTATCACATAAGAATGATTTATTTTCATAGATTCTAGATCTTAAACTAACAATAGAGAATTATATTTGTTTGNACAAACTATTTTCTCTTTGCTAAATATTTTATCACATAAGAATTATTTATTTTCATAGATTCTAGATCTTAAACTAACAATAGAGAATTATATTTGTTTGTCACATAAGGAGGGTATTTATCTAACTTTTTTAAAACTTGCTTAAACTATGTGATACTTTCTCTTTCTTTGAAATTGTGTTACCTATTTTGTGTTTAGTAGTTTAAGTGGATTGGAGGCTTAGATGACTCCTTGAATAATGAATGATGACATCTATAGTCTTTTAGAATTTTGAGCCTGATTTGTAGGATTAGTACTTTAGTGCTTTGGATTTAATTCTTTAGTTGAAGAATAATTTCCTAAAATAATAAAGTTGCAATATTATTACTTTTGGTGTTCTAGAATCCTATGAACATTACTTTTATTTTCACCTATCCCTTTTTAAGTCTACTGTGAGTTTTTTCAATTGCTTTGATTTTATTGAATTATAATCTTTTTATTTTTTCATTTTTGATTTAGTGGTTGCTATGACAGAATTAACTAGATCAACAAAGAATAGAAAAACTGGTAACTTTGTTATTGATTATTGTTGAATCTATAATATAAAATAGAGCAGACTTCAATAAGTTCATTCGATGGTTTCAAATAGATTAATCCAACAGGCACAAACATCACTTTTAAAATTATTCACATTACACTGTGCCTTCAGGCACGGGTTATGCCTAGTACATATATATTGTAATGGTTATGATTTTGAAAGTTAGCACTATAAGTATCATATTAGTTTGAGAATGAGGGTGCATTTTATTGTGCATAATCGTAGCTCGGTGGCAATGAAAGGTGTTGGATATTGATTAAGTGCAAAGTATAAGCATTGAGATTATAATTTCAAATAGTCTTCGTACAACGTATGTGTGCAATAACTAGTACAAGAAAAATATGCATAAAGATGCACCAAAACAACGATAAACAAAACAAAACAATTATCATAAATCTTAAAATTGAATGTCAAATTTGACANCGTATGTGTGCAATAACTAGTACAAGAAAAATATGCATAAAGATGCACCAAAACAAGGATAAACAAAACAAAACAATTATCATAAATCTTAAAATTGAATGTCAAATTTGACATCAAAACTCTTTTTGAATTTTTATATTTCTTTTGTTTTTGGTTTTTCAAATTTCAAATATTTTTGTATTTAAAAATATAAACAAACAAAAATATATACACATATGCGTGACCCTATGGTGTTCGACGAAATGCATGAAAGATTACCTAAGTCCATATACTCACCCCTCCTACTTCTTAGGAACCATGACATTGCAAGAAACACTCGGAGCCTCTAACTTGGTTGAGATGGTGAGTTTCTCAAAGTTCTCCTTGATCACCCATGCTTTTTTTCCCTTCCTAAAACTCAAGTTAGGTCGGAGAATGGGTGAATCACTAACTCTCTTCTTACCAGTTGTGTGTAGATCAATTTTGACCTGGGAGGTAGAAGGAGCCTAGCATGATGTCCAAAAAATGATGCATGAATATTCTTGGGCTCATATGACCTCTCTAAAAGCTTAGAAAAATTTACTACTTGATTGTTCAAAGCTTTTGATAGGTGTGTTANTTGTGCACTCTAGCATGATGTCCAAAAAATGATGCATGAATATTCTTGGGCTCATATGACCTCTCTAAAAGCTTAGAAAAATTTACTACTTGATTGTTCAAAGCTTTTGATAGGTGTGCTAGATGCATGTTCTTTTTGTCTAAAACTTCTCTATTGTAAATGCAATGTGCACTACAGTGACCATGTTGACCACAAGCAAAACACACAAATGACTTAGTTTGGATTTTCTTTTTAATTGGCTTCTTTTCATGCTTATCGTTACCATGAGTAGGATCTTTAGGACTTGTGCTTACTTGTGGAGGTGTAGGGTTGGGATCACCTTTTATAAACACGATCTTGGAAGAAGTAGAGGTGTTGAGTTCATAAGTGAAACTTAATCCTCTTTTTTCACCAACATTTTTCCCTATAGCCAACATTTTATCAAGTTTTTCGATGATTTGGGAAAGTATTTTTGAGAGCTCTTGTTATTCATGAAGGTCTCTATCAAGTTTCATAAGTTTAAACTCAAGGATCTTCTTAGACTCTAAAAATTTTTTATGCTATCATTCAAAGAAGCTCTCCTTGTTATGGAGGAACTTCTTCTCCTCCTCAAGCCCAACAACAAGAGCCTTGAACTTAACTAAGTCCACATGAAGTGCTTTTTTTTCATCTTCACTTGTTTTAAGCCTCGTGTTCATTGAAAGAAACTTCTCACCTTATTTTAGACACTCCTTGTATAGTTCATTATAAGCATCTTGGAGGTCCTCAAAAATTTCAGTCCTATCCTCACTGATATAGACTTCTACAACTAATTCATCTACATCGTAATGGGACTAGACTCAAATTCCTTTTCCACATTCTTGGAAGTTTCTCATGAGGGCAGGCCGTGAAGTTTTCTTCATCATTTGACGAAGAGGAGTTAACACTTGTCGTGGACTCACTTTCGCTTTCACTCACTTTCACCTTTAAGGCTATTCTCTTCTCCNGGGGGCAGGAGGAAGGGGAGGGGGAGGAGTGAGAAGCTACAAAGGCCGTGAAGTTTTCTTCATCATTTGACGAAGAGGAGTTAACATCGTGGACTCACTTTCGCTTTCACTCACTTTCACCTTTAAGGCTATTCTCTTCTCCATGGGTATGTTCTTCTTCTTAGCACTAGGACATTCTGCAACTATGTGTCCAAACCCATGACAATCGTAGCATTGGAGACCTTACCCCTTCTTCTCAACCTCATGTCGAGAAGATCTACCCCCACTTTCTTTTCCCTTTCCAGGAGATCTAGGTCTACTTGGATTTCCTTTCGACCCTGAGGACTTGACACCATTAGCCTGAAAAATTGAAAAGATAAGGGAAGGAAAACACCTAAATAACAACTTCTAACTAAAATAACTAACTGCAAAACAAAAAATAAAAATTAGCATAACATAAAAATAAAATAAATATAGAAATAAAAACGAAAACTACTATGTGCAAAAAGTTTTTGTTTTTAAAAGGGATCATCCGAGCTTCCACTGCCCATTGCCAGTTGCCCGAATCTCATCGGGACTTGGCTCCTGCATTGAACTTTTTCTTTCTTGTCTTTCTCTCTACTCCACCAAAAGGCTACTTAGAAAAGGCCCCAACCGATTCTTTCCAAACAGAGTTCTCACTGAATTAAAACACTGATAAACAGATAGGAAGCAAATCCCGACCTACCGGTAGCAAAGTTATTGTTCCTCATGTACTGGTAGCTCTTCACAACTACTGGTGGAACTGCTCTCTATTTTCAACCTACTAGTAAAAAATTTTATGTGTTACTTCTACCAGTAGGTATTCATTGTTATTGGTAGAATCTCAATCTTTCACCAAATGAACTGGTAGGAAACCTACAGGTAGAACCAGTCTTTTTCCCAATTATTGTTGCAATGTTTCTAGCTCAACTCCAAACTCCTCTAACAAGGCTAAGATAAATGATATGGGACATAAAATATGTAATATTATACTATCATCACACTCTCCAAAAGACCTCTTTTGGTTCCTCGCCTGTGGGGATCACCACCCCCTCTTTTCATGAATTTCTATTTTCTTTTATTTACTTCTTTCCTTGATGGCTCTATCCTAATGTGTTTATTTCGTACAGGCAAATATATTCTTCTTCCTACTGAACTCAAACTCCAAGTTGAGGGAGCCTTGGTTTACTGTACCAAGAGCTTGCCTAACCTAGTCACCGATCAAGCCTTGTTTGAGTGCCAGCTAGGTCCTGCCCCCAAAGCTCCTGTTGTGACCTTTACACCTAGTCCTTTCCCCCCAAGTGGTAAGTNGGGAGCCTTGGTTTACTGTACCAAGAGCTTGCCTAACCTAGTCACCGATCAAGCCTTGTTTGAGTGCCAGCTAGGTCCTGGCCCCAAAGCTCCTGTTGTGACCTTTACACCTAGTCCTTTCCCCCCAAGTGGTAAGTTTCGATTTTGTTCTTTATCTTTTTTTTTTTTTTAAATTTAGTTCTAACTTTCATATTCCTGCAGGTATGGCTACCAAGGTTGACAAAAAACTGTTAAAGGAGATTAAAGCAACTAAAGACCTAGGAAGTGGTTCCCCTCGCCATAAAAAGCCAAGGCTAGCTTCTGCTAAGACGATGACACCGGCCTCCATCCCTCCAGGTGCAGAGTGGAAGGCCCCTAAAGAGTCTAGGTCTTCAATGTGGGAGAATGGAAAGGAGGTCAGGGCTCATCTCCATAGATTTGTTGATTAGCGAAGTTCAGGCTATCTTCAGACAANCTGGCCTCCATCCCTCCAGGTGCAGAGTGAAAGGCCCCTAAAGAGTCTAGGTCTTCAATGTGGGAGAATGGAAAGGAGGCCAGGGCTCATCTCCATAGATTTGTTGATTAGCGAAGTTCAGGCTATCTTCAGACAAGGGCCCGACTGGGCTATGGCTCCCCTCTAGTAAACTATTGGGAAGGTGAAGCTTGTTACAGTCCATTCTTCTTTCCTTTTTATTTTTTGCATAGCCTCCCCACATGAGTAGTTTGCTGAATGAGTCTTAATTTCTTAACTCAAATTTTATTTTTTGTCCGTTGCAATTCAAAATTCGCACTAGTTCGGATTTGAATTTTTCTACACTATGGATTTGAATTTTGTATCTGTTCATGAATGGCTAGACATAAATGATATCTGCTTCTAGATTCACTTTATATTTATGTTCAGCAATTGGGTTAGTTTTATGTGTTATAGTTTTTATTCTTAATTGCATGGTATAAATAAAAAATTCCAACATAATTTAGAAATCCTCCAACACTAAAAACCCATGTGTACGTGATGATCCCCACACAATAAACAAATTGACATATCTTTCCCATGATGAATTCGAGTTTACCTGAAAAGTCGGAGGTTCCGCCGCAAATTGGGAGTTAAGAAGTCATAATGAGTGGTAATGAAACTCTCTACGAACGATCCATACACCCGTGGGTTATCGAACTGGGTCCTTTCACTAAACAAAATGTAATAAGGGCGCCAGATTTTTTTCTGGCATGATCCCCTTCGACGATCAAGTTTGTATCTTAGAGAGGGTTGGAAATACACTGTTCAATTACTTGGNTGGGTCCTTTCACTAAACAAAATGTAATAAGGGCGCCAGATTTTTTTCTGGCATGATCCCCTCCGACGATCAAGTTTGTATCTTAGAGAGGGTTGGAAATACACTGTTCAATTACTTGGGTGAGATTTTGTGTACCTTAGACTTGGGTTTGTGAGAGCTATTTATACCTCTCTAGAGTCAATCATTGCGGACAACTGGGTCCCCCCGAGGTAAGACTCATCATTGCCTCATTTGGAAGGCAAAATGTGGTGCTCAATCCTTTAGCAAAGTGCCCTCCTTTTCACGTGACAAAAGTTTCTGCATTTAATGCTCGGACCTCTGGGCATTTAATGTTTGCCTTCTTGACCTTCCCAAGCAATAAATGTGCCCTCATTTTATGTTCACTCATTGTGGCTGCGCAGGCACAAGGGTACTTTCGTCCATTACCCCCCAAGGGGCTGACATTTTAGAGCTTTATACTTCGTACACCCCCATCATTGGCTAGTAGACTGCCTTTCCTGCCACCCTAACCGCCTTGGAAAGGGTGATTGATGATTGATGCCCAACTCTGCTTCTAAGTCATGACAACCATCAAAATCACTATTCATATTTTGTTGATATGGGAGACTTAACGCCAAGGCAACATGTCAGATGGAGAGTCCCTCGGGGTGGACCAATGCCGAGGACACGTGTTGAATGGCTGGAGCTCTGGAGTGACATAGGTGCAGAGGACACGTGTTAACGTTCAATGCCTCGGGGGTCATGAATGTCGAGGACACATGTCAATCTAAGAGGACTCCGAGGACATATATGTCAAGAACACGTGTCACTCCGTGGTGGACCCTGAACTGTCACACCGAGGACACGTATCAATCTAAGAGGACTTTGAGGATTTGTATGCCGAGGACACGTGTCATCTCCCCATCGATCTCCAATTATGTGCCATCACCAAGCAATTAAAGATTCAAATATTATTAAGCTCTCATAATATAACAACATACAACTTTTCATGTAGATTGCTCAAACATAGACAAAGCAGGATTCACAATGGTGAAGCCTCCATCAACTAAAAGATTATGCCCACTCACATACTTGGAATCATCACTTCCCAAGAAAAGAGCTGCTTGGGCCACATCTTCTGCTTCAAGAACTGCACCTTTGAGGTTAGAATAAGCACTAGAGACTCCTTCATCATTGAGCTTGAAGAAATCCTTTGTCATTGGGGTTGCAACGAGGTATGGTGACACACAGTTCACACGAATGCCATACCGTCCGAGCTCTACGGCTGTGTTCCTCGTAAGCCCCACAACACCATGCTTTGAACTTGTGTATGCGTGAGATGCAACTCCGCCATTTGTGGAAGAAACGCTAGCCGTTGTAATTATACTACCACGGCAATTGGGGATCATCACTCTAGCAGCATGTTTGGTTCCCAGAAAAGCACCTACCAAATTTGTGCTTATCACTTGCTCAAACTCGGATTTTTCGTTGTCCAGGATGTTGGGTTTGAGCGTGCCTACCACACCGGCATTGTTGAACATGATGTCGAGCTTTCCATATTTGCCAATGGCACTGTTAACTGCATTTTCAACGTCAGTTTCATTGGTTACATCACAATGTACAAAGGAGGCAGATGCTACACCCAAATCTTTGCAAATTGAGTGAGCCAAGTTATCTTGAATATCAGCAATTATCACTTTAGCTCCATGTTTGGAGAAGAGTCTGACGGTGGACTCGCCGATGCCACTTGCTCCACCAGTGATCAGTGCCACCTTGCCTTCCAACCTATAGAGTGAAAATCATGGGTGGTATTTATGTATGTGTGGAACGGTTAGCAAGCCTTTCTGATGCACAAAAATTTTACTAAAAAGTAATGTCTTCATGAACCAATGGCAATGGCAAATTTCGAAGTTGCTAGAGCAGTCTAATACAGAATTTGAAAGGTGCCAATTGCTATAGCCATAAGTTGAGATGAATCTGAATATAAACGACTATAAATTGGGTTTTTATATAGATGAACAAATTTTAGATGATACGATTTAAAAGGTGTCACGATTCATTGCGAATTCTTCTCAGTTCAAGCCCTTGCAACATAGTCGTCTTTTGAAGTGAAAACGAAAAAAACAAAATCAAATAGTCAAGGATGAAGAAACACACGCCACAACAATTTTTTAACAACAAATACGTAAAGTTACAATATGATGTGGATATTTTTTTATAAAAACAACTAAATAAAGTTTCCTACGCAATTTGCGTGTGTGTGTTTGTACTTACTATGGTTGGTTCCTTCGGCTTTTGTGAATGGGGAGGCGAAGGGCAGGTGCTAGGGGCCTGGGCCTGGGTACTGGGCAAAGGGGCTGCGGAAGGGGAAGGTGTTTACCCCACCAAAAAAAAAGGTGGAAAAATAACGTTTTTAATTCCTACAAGCAGTACAACTTTCTTATCCAACTTAATATATTTACTTCCTACAATTTATTATAATTTATCCAAATTCATAGTTCATAATTCATCTCAAAGCTATTATAATTAGATGGACTATTGTTTGATTAAAAATCAAAATTACAGTAAATTGCATTTCTTAATGTTGATAAAATGTTTTGACCAATTTTAATTCTTATTGAATAAACTAATTATTAAATTGGGAAGAAATTATTGTGTGTAGAATTGAAGTGATGACTAATGACTTGAATATAATTTTTTTAAATATTAAATTGAGGGGCATTTTTTAAAATATAATTTTTTTTTCTTGTCCTTTCCAATGGCATCATAGGGAAAGGATTTGTCTGCTACAACTCTTAAATATCAAGAAATAATAGTTTCATTTTTAGAATGCAAGTGTCTTCCATATCATTTGACCAAAGGTTATGGAATCCATGAGAAATTTACTCAATCAATTGCACAGTTGTGAATAAGGGTGTTCATGGGCCGGGTTATCCCACGGGTCCGATTACTCGGTCCAAAAAAAATAGGCCCGAAACCCGATAGGCCCGATAGTTGGCCCGCCCGAGCCCAATATCTTTAAAAAGAGGGCATGAGTTTGCCCCCAAACACATTATCCGGCTCAAGAGCCCGCCCGTCAAGCCTGCCCGCAAGTCCAGCCCAACCTACCATTCCTTTGAAAAAAAGTTATACTTTTATACTATTAAATTTAAAATTTTGAAATAAGTCTCTCAATATCGAAATTTAAAGTTTTAAAAATTTAGATATTATAAATAATGTATTATTTTTTTCCATGTATTAAGCATATAAGTTTTAAATGGTAGAGTAATACGAATGACAAATAAGTTAATAGGTGTCAACCTAGTTGAGATTTATTCATTCTATTAGATGTAGTTCATTATTTTATTCTTATCCATTTTGATTTTACTTTTGATTCAAAAATATAATTTACACAAATATTAAGTTACAAAAATATTTATTATTTTTAAATAAAGATGTATATAAAAAATCCCGCAAATAGGCCCTCCCAATAGACTCACGGGTTGGGCTGTGGGTAGCCTATCCCTACCCGAAGTCCGGTCCGCCCCGCCCGATAACTCACTTGGGTAATGGGTTGGACTTACATTACTCAGGCTCGGCCTGAAAAAAATTTCACGGGTATAGCCCGCCCATGGACACACCCCTAGTTGTGAATTGAATTCATATATTCCATTATCAATAATTGATATAAAACTTTTTAAATTGAGTTGACTATGAAGTTTTCTACTCCTCTAAAGTTGTGCTACTACTTTATTTATCATTGCATCACATTATTCTATGTTTTTGTGTAAGCAAAATTATAATAAAAAATTTGATATTGGTAATATTAGGCCAACACAGACTATAAATCAAGATTAAAATAAAGCGAAACAATTGATACAATATTGACATAATGAGCAAAATTTGAATGTTAAGTAAATGTATAATTAAAAGCACCATTGTATTAGTATCACATCCTTTAATCCTTTTTTTTTTTTTTTCCCTATTTTTAGCCATGCTTGCATGATTTAATTCGAGAAAATCCATAAAATAAGCAAAAACGAAAATTATTCAAATGGCTATAGCCAACACTTAGCAATGCAAAATAGGCAACTCAACATAGTCTAACCAAAAATATCATGTTCTTGGGCAGAGACCTTCGGTACTCAAATTAAGTTTGAGCAAAAATTATTAGGAAATTTTTTTTTTTAAGAAATATTTCAACATGATTTAAATTCGTATAATACTTGTATATGAAGATCTCATGTTAAATAAAATTTGAATTGAATGTGTTATCACATCTCACCTTTATCCCCATGGATTTTAAGTTGGCAGAAGCCGAGAATGGACAGATGAGTATGTACCTTCTAATTGTATTTGAGAGTGCTGAGACACTTGCCATGGTTGACTAATTTGTGAACTCAGGAACACTGATCATCCAACTGATATGAACCTTCTTTTATAGGCAGCATCCCCCTCTCCTCCTCTTTTTTTAATCCCCTGTTGGCCTGTAGGCATCAGGGTTAGTAAAAAGTCATACTCAAGAGAAATAATAATCTTGCTTATTACCTGCCCCAGCAGACACTACAAGAAAATCTTTAAGAAAAATTGCACTCACAAACAAATTAAACAAAAGTTAAAACAATCAAAAGGATATGAGCAATGGACATATTATACTGGGACATAATTTGAGCAAGGAAAATGTTTTTTTTTAATTTATTATTATTATAATTACAATGATTAGATAGTAAATTCGAATTGGTGACATCCACTCCCTCAATGTGGGTTTAACCATTTCAAATAGACCTGTAAATGTAAAGAAAATGTTATTTGAACATAAATTTGGAAATTTTATGATAACAACCAATGGATTGTCAGTAAACCTCAGAATTGAATGCACTTCACTATCAGTCTAATGGTGACAATACATTAGTGTCCTAAATTATATATCAATAGCATCATTGATTATATTATGGTTTAGGCATAGAGGGATTTGGAGGCCAGTCCGTAGGCCAAATAAAATTCCAAAAAAAAATTCACTCTTCAATTTTCTTTTAGATTAGGTCCTTGTTGAAAAGTCAAAGTAATGGACATAAATAAAACCCTTTCCAATTGTAGAAAATAACGACAATTTAATCACCTAATTTAAACACCTATGCTAATAAGTTACGTACATTTTTTCTCCACAAACACAAATCGTAAGACATGTATACTAAAAAAATTAAANTTTTAATTTATTATTATTATAATTACAATGATTAGATAGTAAATTTGAATTGGTGACATCCACTCCCTCAATGTGGGTTTAACCATTTCAAATAGACCTGTAAGTGTAAAGAAAATGTTATTTGAACATAAATTTGGAAATTTTATGATAACAGCCAATGGATTGTCAATAAACCTCAGAATTGAATGCACTTCACTATCAGTCTAATGGTGACAATACATTAGTATCCTAAATTATATATCAATAGCATCATTGATTATATTATGGTTTAGGCATAGAGGGATTTGGAGGCCAGTCCGTAGGCCAAATAAAATTCCAAAAAAAAATTCACTCTTCAATTTTCTTTTAGATTAGGTCCTTGTTGAAAAGTCAAAGTAATGGACATAAATAAAACCCTTTCCAATTGTAGAAAATAACGACAATTTAATCACCTAATTTAAACACCTATGCTAATAAGTTACGTACATTTTTTCTCCACAAACACAAATCGTAAGACATGTATACTAAAAAAATTAAAAAAAAAATAACAGGAACACAATTAAAAAATACAAAAAAAAAAAAAAAGGTACGCAGTAAAACAATAACAAGGTACACAATAAAAAAATAAAAAATAATAGATACGCAATAAAAAATAGAAAAAATATCAGGTACGCAATAAAAAATAACAAGTAGGATATAAAAAATAAAAAAATAATAGGTACACAATAAAAAATAACATGTAAACAATAAAAAATAATAGATATGCAATAAAAAATAAAAATAACAAGCACGCAATAAAAAAATAAAAAATAATAGGTACGCAATAAAAAAAATAAAAAATAACAAGTACGCAAAATATACTCAAGTTGGCAAGTCCAATTTACTCATTCCGTTCCTAAATATCTGTTGTTTTACATATTTTTTTTTGTTCCATAATATCTGTCGTTTAATAAAATAAAAGCATAATTAATATTTTTTCTTTCAAATTTACTCTTAACTTCTCAATGCATTGGATTAGGTGGAGGCTAAGTGCCTTTTATATTCCTTTATTTTCCAATACGTATTGAATAAGGGTATTTTAGTCTTGTGTAATTATTTTTTACTCATATTAGAGCTATTTAATAGATTCCTTAATCTCTGTGCAAAAACATTAAACGATAGATATTTAGGAACGGAGGGAGTATAAGAAATCCACAGATCAAAAATAAGAGGAGCGTAGAGCAAAATCAGAAGAAAAAACCTAGAAAAACAACTGCTCAACTCATCATTTTTTTGCAAAATCAAACCAAACAGAGTGGAAGGAAGATAGATGATTTCTAATCAAATCGATCTTCCTCATCATCGTCGAAGGAGTTGATGACTTCCCATGAAAGATAAGTCACCGACATCAACTTATATGGCTTCATAAGCAACGAACAGATTTCCAATTTGATCCAATTCACCTTCAACTTGAAAACTCGTGCAATCACTGAACGGAAATAGATCGAGTGACCGTAGAGGTTGTTGCGAGAGAAAGAAATGGAGATCTGCGTGTTTGTGATAACCCTAAATTCGGGGGTCTTTTCTCAACTTGTTGATCCTCCATCAACTCGCGGAAATACCCACGAATGACACATAACTCGGCACCAAGGCAATAACATCCCCTTCACCGAGATCATGAACAACATAGTGTTTGGGCAAAGTCTCCCTTGTACCGAGCACTCCTAAACCCATAACTTATGTACATTTCTATCACATGATCATTCCAAGGTCCAATATACATCAATTGACACTTGATTTTACTTCATTTACATCCTTGAAACAAAAGGATTCAAGACTCGAAGACTTGACAAGATCATTTTAATTTTCTAAAAATTATAGGAGACCTACCAGTAGAAAAACAACGTTTTACCTGTAGAAAAAATCACTGAAAAACAACAGCGATTCAATCAAACCTTTGTCCAATTTTTCAGAGCCCACACATTATCCACTAAGAATAGTGTTTGATCAAAATCTTGCACACACCCATACTCATGTTCCATGTCCACGAATGCGATGTTTCCCATGCATATGCAAATGTANCACATTATCCACCAAGAATAGTGTTTGATCAAAATCTTGCACACACCCATACTCATGTTCCATGTCCACGAATGCGATGTTTCCCGTGCATATGCAAATGTAATGTACAATTACAAATCTCAAGTCATGTGTAATATGTCATGAGCACCTTATGAGCAACTTCAATATAACTANCGCATTATCCACTAAGAATAGTGTTTGATCAAAATCTTGCACACACCCATACTCATGTTCCATGTCCACGAATGCGATGTTTCCCATGCATATGCAAATGTAATGTACAATTACAAATCTCAAGTCATGTGTAATATGTCATGAGCACCTTATGAGCAACTTCAATATTTTCCACAATCAATTAAATCAGAAGCATATAACTACCATCAGCAACCTTACCAAAGTATGTTATAACATTGTCAATGCAATCAACACACTTAATCAATATATAAATTTCATCAAACACTTTCAAGACATAATTATAAACACATAGAATGCCTCTTTCATCATATATCTCAAGAAATCACAAACAAGTAATTTCAACAATCCAATTCATACTAGAATTGATTTTAACCATTCTTATACCCTTTTTTCACATTCAACTACCATAGGCATATACTATATTCATGAACTAATGGACCTTTGGTCCAATGGTATTCCTTACCTTGTAAAAGTTTTGCCTTCTTGAGGTCAAGGGTTCAAGTCCCTCTCCCCTCTCCCTACCCAAAAAAAAAAATTATAAAAAAAAATGTACTATTCATGAGATTTCATCTCCAACACCCTACCCATTTCATATTTCAACCCTAGGATGGAAATAAACCTAATTAGTAAAGGAACCCTACNAATGTACTATTCATGAGATTTCATTTCCAACACCCTACCCATTTCATATTTCAACCCTAGGTTGGAAATAAACCTAATTAGGAAAGGAACCCTACTTATTGGAGCGTAATACACGTAGTAGGAAACTCCCAAGGACCCAATCAAGCTTCAAGCCTTGATTCTCAAAATCCCGTCTTTGAAACTTCGTCAAAACCTGTAACTTTTGGTGCGTAGATGTAACCCATGTTGCGTAGATTAACTTTGATTCTTGGCCTGAAGAATTACAACCAAAGGTTGGCCGTAGATAGTAGAGAGAAGATTAAAAAAACCTTTGATTTTTCCCCCTCCTCTCTATTCCAAAAATCTGACGGGTAATGGAGAGAAAATTTGATTTTTCTCCCCTATTTAAACCCCTTAGACATTTGGCCCTCGTTGCGCTACACGTCCTCTTTTCCCAGGTTTGATTTCGTCACGAATTAATTAAATTTCATCCCGTTTCAAGATCAATATATTTTTATTTGAACTAAATTTAAATTATTTTTCATATTTCGCAAATAAATTTCCGGTCGCGTTTATTTTGGTCGGGGGTGACACTTGTTCGCCTCATAAAATGTGAAAAGTTGAATGGGTAACGAGATTTTCGTGAGACAAATCTAATGGTGAGGTCCATTTTGTCTTCTGAGTTTTAGAAAATTTTGGGTTTTCAACCTGTATCATAGTGGCTAATTACTGCTTTGACATTTTTCATAAAAATTCAAATTTTCTCCGATTTTACAGTGTTCTTGATCAAGAATGAATAGGAAAAGGGGATCGTAATGTCTTCCATTTTGGCTCATTAGTATCTCTCAAAATTAGGCAGAAAATTATATGATGAGGGAAAAATAGATAATAAATATACAATAACTATCCAACCCCACCAACCCAAGGACCACCGCATACAATGTTTTTTGAAAAATGGACCTTTTTAATACTAAAAAGTTAGTAGGACTAAAAATTGTTTAAGTAAGACGGACCCTAGCCTAATTATACCTTAGGCATCTGATAATTTTAGATATGATTGTCTGGGCTAGCCCAATCACTAGGCTAATAAATCCTAGGATTTAAGTCCCATTTTAAAAAAAGATCCCAAAATTTTTATGTGTGTTGTAATAATCCAAACAAAAAATATATGAATCTATAAGAAGAAATAGTGAAAATTGGGGTTGAGTCATTTTTATGGGACTTTTAATGAATTCAGTCTATCACTTAAACTTATTTGGGGAGTCCTATTTTAATCTTTTAGTAAGTAGTTAAGTCCACAATTTTTTTAAAACTCCAAAATACTCTTAGTACATCCTTCAATCCTAGAGAAGACAACACATTTTTTGGGAAGACAACACATTTGACTTGTATTCACCTACCTATTTAATGTCTCTTCCATCTCTTTCTTCTCCTTTGTCTATCTATATATGTGTATATAAATAGAAACATTCAAACACAAAAAAAACAGTAACATTCAAATACAAAAAATAATAACATTCAAAATAAAAAATAGTAATATTCAAATATATATATAAAAAAAAAAATAGTAACATATTCAACAAAAACACTAACATTCTCATCAAAAAAAGTAATAACATGATCAATTAAAAAAAATGTAACATGAAACATTGAACAAAAATTGTTTTGAATGTTACTATTTTTTGTGTTTAAATGTTATTATTTTTTTATTTTGAATGTTACTATATATATATGTGTGTGTGTGTGTGTGTGTGTGTGTGTGTATGTGTGTGTGTGTGTGTGTGAAAGAGAGGGAGAGAGAGAGAGAAAATAGTTTTAATCCATATATAGATAGATATGATAGAGAAATAATTTTAATGCTAGTACAATTCCTAATGTAGGAGTTGTTAGTTTTCCCAAATAAGTTTTAGCTAAATATAACTATTAAGTGTATTTTGGACAATGAAAATCAAAATAGAATTATTTCCAAACAAGTTTTGAAGTGAACTTAAGTCCAAAGTTAAAATATAAAACAAATCAAGTTTCTCTAAGCCAATTCGATAGTTTCAAATAGACTCATCAAACGGCCACTAACATTCCTTTCAAAATTATTTACATTGCATCGTACATCGAGGTATAGGTTACCCCTAGTAAGTCTATAAAAGGGGGCTGACTGCTTGACAAAATTCCTTGTTGTTTCCTAACCTCTAAACATCACCTTTTAGCATGTATAGTATATGAATGAAGGGGAATGTCACTCTCCTAGGGATGATGTCAAAAGAAAGGGCAACGGAATGGTGGATGAATGAAATGTCAAATGTGAGTATGTGTGAACAAAAGTGCTCCCCAAGCACAAGAAGACTTTCGCGGATCGTGTTTTACTTGATAGTATTCCAAGGTCATTTCCACGGGGAAGGAAGTAAACCGAGG